>CALNVZ010000174.1:72875123-72904126 GCA_940671915.1 Paracentrotus lividus | reverse complement strand
GTGAAACCATTGAATAATTGAGGTTTCTTGAACGGTTCCATGCCAATTATTGTTCTTCAAATTGTTTGTAACTAAATAACGTTATTAAAGTACAATTGTCGGTACACCCATGCGATGAGTCCTAAAAAATCACTGTGTTTATTCTTTCGTGAATATTTGGTAGCTCTTTGAGAATAATTATCTAACCCAACAATACTCTTCAAGTATTGACTTTTAATAATACACATAGATCATCTGATTCGCTAGCATTCCTTTTCCTTCACAAAGAAGACGGAATTTTTCCTATATCAATGTGTTCTCTTGCCTTTGGCGAGACTTCCAGATTCTCTAAAAGAGGGGAAGATCGATACCACTTACCTGTCTATGGATATAGCGGACTAAGGTCCAGATACTCGTAAAAACCACTGCTGGCATCACAATGCTGGCAAAAGAACATAGTGCAGTGTTGAATATCAGAGAGATCAACATCAGCTGTGTATTCACAAGTTTAAGCGCATGGCGAACATATAAACCAAGAGGTCACTGACGCCAGACTAACAATGTAATAAATAGTCGGAGTCTTCATTGACCGATTCGACCAGACGACGCCGATGACCATCGAATTGCCGGCTATTCGAGGGCCATAATGATGACGAAATGACAATAATATATGTAGACGCTAGGTATCTGGGTGAGGTCTCGGTAAAAACCGTGGAACATCCATGTGCAGTCGGGAGTCCTTGAAGCATGGCGTCGTATATATTTTCACCATCAAAAGAGGGAAAAGTAGAGTTTTGGTACCCAAACCCAAAAACGATTCCGTCCCACCGGTAAGCCTCGGGGATTCAGTCATCTCTACTCCCTCCATGATCGGGCTTTAGCCTCCTAGCATCAATGTTCAATTCACCAAGAGATTGACTTATCCTCACTTTCTTCTCGGTCTACTCTTGATAGTTTAAGGAAACCTCTACCCGACACCACTCCCTCCCGATCGGCTTTGGACGTTTAATAATGACCGTTAGCCCGTGCGTTCGTGCAGAGCAACTCGTTTCACAATGACACATCTCGTCTTTGCGCGCGAAACCAATCTGCTGCTCCATCTTCCTCCTCGCGGCATACAATCAGATGATCTGAAATGTGGAAACAATGTCATGAATATTCATGATTGGACGTTCCTATCATCACTCGGATTTCAAGATAAACAACAATACTGATGCCGACATAAATATAATGTGAAATGTGATTATATAGGGAGCGCCTCTATTTTGACACAAAATTTGTATGAAACTTTCAAGTTTTACATAATTCAAAAAAAATCTCTACTCGGTCGAAAAATATTATATTTGATTGAATCTTTATACTTAATCATAAAACGAAGAGTGACTTTATAATGCAGTTCTTGGCATTATAATATTTAATGACCTACATTATTTTTCTGAGTACTTGAGGGAATAACATTTGAATTCTTAGATATTCGAATGAAAATGATTTCCCCTTTTTGTTAATTTCAAACTAAACTTAGTTCATAATGAACTCCCGGGGAAAAAACATGTGAACAAAATAAAATTGATTTAAGCACGTATCATGAACGCATGCTATATCATGTCTCTGAAAATTAATTAAAAATTGAAAGCTCTGCTGAGATACCAAGTTGGTAAAATTGATATATGAAAAAGAGGAAATCAGTATCGACGGACGCGCGGTACTTTGATCGAGCAGGAGGCCTATAATCTTTTCACTAATGCCACTAATCTGCAGTGAATGTCATGTTATTATTTAGCTAACATAAAATTAATTATGGAAGACATTATGTTCAATGTCAAACATTAGTGTCACAATCAAGGAAAATGAGATGATGAGTAGAAAAGGAGATGCACACAGGGTATGGAAGTAAAGATTAAGCCAAAAATAGACACACACACAATATACACACACACTCACAACCCACATAATGGTTCTAGAATTTTTTATTTTTTTAGTACAGAAAGGAGGAAGAAGCATAAGATAAGATACAGACACATTTGCAACAAACAAGCAGGATGTAAAGAGAAAAAAGATTATCACAAAATGAGCAATAACGCGAGTGGAAGACAAGAGAGAGAGAGAGATAGAAAAAGATAGAAAAAAGAGAGAAAGAAGAAATAAGAGAGAGAGAGAGAGAGAGAGAGAGAGAGAGAGAGAGCAGAGAGAGAGGAGCCGTGTGGGAAATAAAAATATGGGGGCAAACTTGTAGACGAAAGTGAGAGATGTAGGTAAAGAAGAGAGAGGAGAAGTAAAAAACAAAAAAACAAACAAATATGACCAATGATTAAAGACGCCCATCCCACACCACACGCACCCTAATACTCGCACAAACAATACACCAAGATGGGCAAGAGAAGAGCGCACGTGCCGAACATGAGTGGTAGATTGGGTGTGTGCGCGAAAAGCGTATGTCTGATTGAGTGGGGTGTGTTTGTGTGTGTGGTGTGTGTTGTGTGTGTGCGTGGTGTGTGTGTGTTGGTGTGTGTTGTGTGTGTGTTTGAAGAAAGAGAGAGAGAAGACGTTGAAAGAATCGCAGATAGATAAAATGAAGAGTAGGACAGAGAGAGTGAGAGGGAAAACATAGAAGGGGTGCCACAAGGAATCTTACGACAAAATTTTGACTGCCTGCGGAGTTTGCCTCAGAAAGATTCAAATCATGAAGTCACTTGGGTGAAGTGTTCCCACAGTTAGCGCAATTACCAAACCTTTCACGAAGGAGAGTCGAGTCAGGATGATTCATTATTGCTCGCCAACGAATCAAATGTAAAGTACATCGACGATCGAAGGTTAAACATGAAGGCAACATCATTATGTAAATCATTGCAATTACAACAAATAAAAAATACGACAAAAAAAGTAAATTATAAATTAAGTACAATAATGAATTGATAAAATATCTCTTACAAAATCAAGATTATCACAATATACAATTTATTACACATAAACGAAATTTCTCAATATGATAATGTCGATTCTTTATATATCCAGTACAAGCATTAGCATATCAGACCCACATGACCCAATTTCTGATTCAGACAAAAAGATTGGAAAAACGATCGGTGTTACAAGACCTAACTAAACATTCACTGTACAAATTACAAAAAATGAACATTTTTGACAATGGTTGCAATGAATGTTCGTGCTATGCTTTTATCCACACGTCCGATCATAATGCCTTATGACAATGCAAACATTGATATCTATAACAAGCTGAAGAAGCGGTTAATTCTTTAAGTTACTGGTGTAAAGTCTCCTGAAAGTTGAATTACATTCAAAGGAACGTTACCTGTGATTAACCATTTCATCTATTTTCACTGTCATAAAACTATATGACCAAGCATGGCCAATTTATAACATAATATATCTTAAAAGGCTAGGTGTAACAGGGTATCAGACGCCTAATGTACGATTGCCATGATATGACCCAACAAAAAAGTGTTTTCACAGAATGGATGGATAGCAGTTAAGCAATACAAATTTTTAGTTTGCTTTAAAAGAAACCGAGCTTTTTAACAACACATTAAGGGGCGAATAAATTTCGTTTCAGATACCTATACAACCTTTAAAAACCATAATAACGCCATAAATGAAAAAAAATACAATTATGATATTGCCTGTTGAGATCCATGATAACTTAATATGTTTTGGGATATAAAAGTGAGCACCTTTCTTGCTATGATCAAACAGACGATATAATATTAGACACTGATGGATTTTATTACCACTTAAAATGTTCTTTTTTGTGTGTTTAAAACATTTATTCCAGCGATAGAAAAAGTGACAAAAGAAAAGAGACATGTTTTATGGATCATCAGCTTCTGGAAGGCATCGACTGTGATTGACATACTTCTGACATCCCTTTCAAAAGCATGAAAAACAAAATTGATTGCTATACTAACAAGTGTGTGTGTTTTAAATAATACACATGCACTTGTTAAACACTTTAAAAAAAAAAAAAAAAAATCACCCACTAATGTAAAAATGCCCTCAAATGTCACAACACGTCAACCACAAATGTAAAATTGCCCTCAAATGTCACAACACGGTCAACCAGAAATGTAAAAATGCCTCAAATGTCACAACACGTCAACCACAAATGTAAAAATGCCCTCAAATGTCACAACACGTCAACCACAAATGTAAAAATGACCACTAATGTCATAACATGTCGACTACAAATGTAAAAAGTTTTCATTTTAACCACTAATGTCTGAACATGTCAACGCAAATGTAAACTTCATTCCATGTATCATAATAATGCGGAATGTGAAAAAACATTTTTCAATTAATATTACACACATGCATACTTCCATAGATACATATGCACACACATGCACACCACCCACACACAGGCACATACATACACATCACATATGCACACACATACACACCCACACGCATAACGTTTTAAACGGGGGAGTGTCCAGTAACAGATTTACTGGTAATGTTTATTCAACTATCTGCTACTTGTGTTGTAAAAATCGGCATGATCCAATTGGTATGCGTGATTGAACACACATAAAAAAGGCACATTTTGAAAGTCACATGAGTCCCTTTTTTAGGATATAAACTGAGCAAAAATGGGTAAATTCTTATTTGAGGCATGTTATAAGTGTTTTTTTTTGTTATGTATTATATGAGCAGCCTCTATTCCATCAATCTGGACATGTTTTACGGAAAATTTTATGGAAAATGCCATTCCCAATCTTTTTACAAAATTCAACATGTTCAAGCTGAGCCAAAATTATGGCGTTAAACAAAGCAATTTTTCTTGAAACTATGCCCATCTATGCACATAACTGTCATGACTATGTGAGTAGAGCCTGAAAATTCGGTGCATGAAATCCCTATGAAGGGGGGGGGGGGCAGGGTGCATGTCCCGCTCGATTCTACACCTTTCTTCAAGAGCCTATGGGGGAGGGTCGTTTCGCATGAAATGGACGCTTATGCACCACAGGTTGGTAAGCTATACGGCATCAAACAAAGACTCCATAATAACGCAGTATTTGCTTGAGACTAACGAAGTTACAATTTTGCACCAAAAGGAAAAAAGAATGCCCAAAAATGGTGCAATAATTTTTTAATTAATTCCATACCCCGTCTTTTTATCTAATCTCTTGTTTTATAAAACATAATGAATGAAATGAAAAACATAATGAATGAATGAAAAAAATACATAATATAGAAGATTTTAAAATCTTTCATTACTATGTATTATTGCTTATAATCGTAATTGAAACATTTTTGTTCCATTTAGCAACATTCCTCATTGTTATAATACATGTGATGGAGTTTATACATTTGTGGGTGACATGTTAAGACATTAGTGGTTAAATGAAAACTTTTTACATTTGTGGTCAACATGTTATGGCATTAGTGGTCATTTTCACATTTATGGTTGACATGTTGTGACATTTGAGGGCATTTTTACATTGTGGTTGATGTGTTGTTACATTTGAGGGCATTTTACATTCGTGGTTGACGTGTTGTGACATTTGAGGGCAATTTTTACATTGTGGTTGTACGCTTACGTGTTGAGACATTTGAGGGCATTGAGGGCATTTTTACATTAGTGGGCGATTTTTACATTTGAGGGCTCAACAGGGGGGGGGGTGGGGGGGCTAAAATATTGTAACTTATTGCATTCGTATGATATTAAGATATCACGAATAAACTTCATACCAAAGTTCCTTTTTTTTCAATCCATATAATATCAGTGCATGAGTTTTTATTGCTATTTTATTATGTTAAGAATTCGATTCACAAAAAAAAAAAAAAAAAAAAAAAAAAAAAATGTGATCGATTGCTTAAAACATAATAAAATAGCAATAAAAACTCATGCACTGATAATTATATGGATTGAAAAAAAAAGGAACTTTGGTATGAAGTTTATTCGTGATATCTTAATATCATACCGAATGCAATAAGTTACAATATTTTAGCCCACCCCACCTCCCCCCCCTGTTGAGCCCTCAAATGTAAAAATCGCCCACTAATGTAAAAATGCCCTCAAATGCCCTCAAATGTCTAACACGTATACGACACACAAATGTAAAAATTGCCCTCAAATGTCACAACACGTCAACCACGAATGTAAAAATGCCCTCAAAATGTAACAACACATCAACCACAAATGTAAAAATGCCCTCAAATGTCACAACATGTCAACCATAAATGTGAAAATGACCACTAATGCCAATAACATGTTGACCACAAATGTAAAAAGTTTTCATTTAACCACTAATGTCTTAACATGTCACCCACAAATGTATAAACTCATCACATGTATTATAACAATGAGGAATGTTGCTAAATGGAACAAAATGTTTCAATTACGATTATAAGCAATAATACATAGTATAGAAGATTTTAAAATCTTTCTATATTATGTATTATTTTCATTCATTCATTATGTTTTTCATTCATTCATTATGTTTTATAAACAAGAGATTAGATAAAAAGACGGGGTATGGAATATTAAAAAATTATTGCACCATTTTGGGCATTCTTTTTTCCTTTTTGGGTGCAAAATTGTAACTTCGTTAGTCTCAAGCAAATACTGCGTTATTATGGAGTCTTTGTTTGATGCCGTATAGCTTACCAACCTGTGGTGCATAAGCGTCCATTTCATGCGAAACGACCCTCCCCATAGGCTCTTGAAGAAAGGTGTAGAATCGAGCGGGACATGCACCCTGCCCCCCCCCCCCTTCATAGGGATTTCATGCACGAATTTTCAGGCTCCTACTCACATAGTCATGACAGTTATGTGCATAGATGGGCATAGTTTCAAAGAAAATTGCTTTGTTTAACGCCATAATTTTGGCTCAGCTTGAACATGTTGAATTTGTAAAAAGATTGGGAATGCATTTTCCATAAAATTTTCCGTAAAACATGTCCAGATTGATGGAATAGAGGCTGCTCATATAATACATAACAAAAAAAAACACTTATAACATGCCTCAAATAAGAATTACCCATTTTTGCTCAGTTTATATCCTAAAAAAGGGACTCATGTGACTTTCAAAATGTGCCTTTTTTATGTGTGTTCAATCACGCATACCAATTGGATCATGCCGATTTTTACACACAAGCTAGCCAGATAGTTGAATAAACATTACCAGTAAATCTTGTTACTGGACACTCCCCCGTTTAAACGTTATGCGTGTGGGTGTGTATGTGTGTGCATATGTGATGTGTATGTATGTGCCTGTGTGTGGGTGTGTGCATGTGTGTGCATATGTATCTATGGAAGTATGCATGTGTGTAATATTAATTGAAAATGTTTTTTCACATTCCGCATTATTATGATACATGGAATGAATGTTTACATTTGCGTTGACATGTTCAGACATTAGTGGTTAAAATGAAAACTTTTTACATTTGTAGTCGACATGTTATGACATTAGTGGTCATTTTACATTTGTGGTTGACGTGTTGTGACATTTGAGGGCATTTTTACATTTGTGGTTGACGTGTTGTGACATTTGAGGGCATTTTTACATTTCTGGTTGACGTGTTGTGACATTTGAGGGCAATTTTACATTTGTGGTTGACGTGTTGTGACATTGAGGCATTTTTACATTAGTGGGTGATTTTTTTTTTTTTTTTTTAAATCGTTTAACAAGTGCATGTGTATTATTTAAAACACACACACTTGTTAGTATAGCAATCAATTTTGTTTTTCCATGCTTTTGAAAGGGATGTCAGAAGTATGTCAATCACAGTCGATGCCTTCCAGAAGCTGATGATCCATAAAACATGTCTCTTTTCTTTTGTCACTTTTTCTATCGCTGGAATAAATGTTTTAAACACACAAAAAAGAACATTTTAAGTGGTAATAAAATCCATCAGTGTCTAATATATATCGTCTGTTTGATCATAGCAAGAAAGGTGCTCACTTTTATATCCCAAAACATATTAAGTTATCATGGATCTCAACAGGCAATATCATAATTGTATTTTTCTTTCAATTTTATGGCGTTATTATGGTTTTTAAAGGTTGTATAGGTATCTGAAACGAAATTTATTCGCCCCTTAATGTGTTGTTAAAAAGTCGGTTTCTTTTAAAGCAAACTAAAAATTTGTATTGCTTAACTGCTATCCATCCATTCTGTGAAAACACTTTTTTTGTTGGGTCATATCATGAGCCCCATGCGTACATTAGGCGTCTGATACCCTGTTACACCTAGCCTTTTAAGATATATTAATGTTATAAATTGGCCAATGCTTGGTCATATAGTTTTATGACAGTGAAAATAGATGAAATGGTTTTAATCACAGGTAACGGTTCCTTTGAATGTAATTCAACTTTCAGGAGACTTTACACCAGTAACTTAAAGAATTAACCGCTTCTTCAGCTTGTTATAGATATCAATGTTTGCATTGTCATAAGGCATTATGATCGGACGTGTGGATAAAAGCAGTAAGCACGAACATTTCATTGCAACCATTGTCAAAAAATGTTCGTATCATTTTGTTGTAATTTGTAGCAGTGACATGTTTAGTTAGGTCTTTGTAACACCGAATCGATTTTTTCCCAATCATTATTTAGTCTGAAATCAGAATAATTGGGTCATGTGGGTCTGATATGTACTATAGCTTGTACTTGGAATATCAGGTTTAAATGAAATCGACATTTATCACTTTCTAATGAATGTTGCCTTCATGTTTAAACCTTCGATCGTGCCGATGTAACTTTACATTTGATTCGTTGGCGAGCAATAATGAATCATTCCTGACTCGACTCCTCCTTCGTGAAAAGGTTATGGTAATTGCGCTAACTGTGGGAACACATTCACCCAAGTGACTTCATGATTTGAATCTTCTGAGGCAAACTCCGCAGGCAGTCAAAATTTTGTCGTAAGATTCCTTTGGCACCACCTTCTATGTTTTCCCTCTCACTCTCTCTGTCCTACTCTTCATTTTATCTATCTGCGATTCTTTCAACGTCTTCTCTCTCTCTTTCTTTCACACACACACACACACACACACACACACACACACGCACACACACACACACACCCACACAAACACAAACACACCCCACTCAATCAGACATACGCTTTCGCGCACACACCCACATCTACCCACTCATGTTCGGGCACGTGCGCTCTTCTCTTGCCCATCTTGGTGTATTGTTTGTGCGAGTATTAGGGTGCGTGTGGGTGTGGATGGGCGTCTTTAATCATTGGTCATATTTGTTTGTTTTTTGTTTTTTTACTTCTCCCTTTCTTTACCTACATCTCTCACTTTCGTCTACAAGTTTGCCCCCATATTTTTATTTCCCACACGGCTTCCCTCTCTCGCTCTCTCTCTCTCTCTCTCTCTCTCTCTCTCTCTATTTCTTTCTTTCTTCATTTCTATCTTTCTTTCTATCTCTCTCTCTCTCTTGTCTTCCACTCGCGTTATTGCTCCATTTGTGATAATCTTTTTTCTCTTTACATCCTGCTTGTTTGTTGGCAAAATGTGTCTGTATCTTATCTTATGCTTCTTCCTCCTTTCTGTACTAAAAAAATAAAAAATTCTAGAACCATTATGTGGGTTGTGAGTGTGTGTGTATATGTGTGTGTGTGTCTATTTTTGGCTTAATCTTTTACTTCCATACCCTGTGTGCATCTCTCTTTTCTACTCATCATCTCATTTTCCTTGATTGTGACACTAATGTTTGACATTGAACATAATGCTTCCATAATTAATTTTATGTTAGCTAAAATAAATAACATGACATTCACTGCAGATTAGTGCATTAGTGAAAGATATAGGCCTCCTGCTCGATCAAAGTACCGCGTCCGTCGATACTGATTTCCTCTTTTTCATATATCAATTTACCAACTTGGTATCTCAGCAGAGCTTTCAATTTTTAATTAATTTTCAGAGACATGATAGTAGCATGCGTTCATGATACGTGCTTAAATCAATTTTATTTTTGTTCACATGTTTTTTTCCCCGGGAGTTCATTATGAACTAAGTTTAGTTTGAAATTACACAAAAAGGGGAAATCATTTTCATCGAAATATCTAAGAATTCAAATGTTATTCCCTCAAAGTACTCAGAAAAATAACTGTAGGTCATTAAATATATCAATGCAAGAACTGCATTATAAAGTCACTCTTCGTTTTATGATTAAAAGTATAAAGATTCAATCAAATATAAATATTTCGACCGAGTAGAGATTTTTTTGAATTAATGTAAAACTTGAAAGTTTCATCAAAATTTTGTGTCAAAATAGAGGCCGCTCCCTATATATAATCCAATTTCACATTATATTTATGTCGGCATCAGTATTGTTGTTCATCTTGAAATCCGAGTGATGATAGGAACGTCCAATCATGAATATTCATGACATTGTTTCCACATTTCAGATCATCTGATTGTATGCCGCGAGGAGGAAGATGAGCAGCAGATTGGTTTCGCGCGCAAAGACGAGATGTGTCATTGTGAAACGAGTTGCTCTGCACGAACGCACGGGCTAACGGTCATTATTAAACGTCCAAAGCCGATCGGGAGGGAGTGGTGTCGGGTAGAGGTTTCCTTAAACTATCAAGAGTACGACGAGAAGAAAGTGAGGATAAGTCAATCTCTTGGTGATTGAACATTGATGCTAGGAGGCTAAAGCCCGATCATGGAGGGAGTAGAGATGACTGAATCCCCGAGGCTTACCGGTGGGACGGAATCGTTTTTGGGGTTTGGGTACCAAAACTCTACTTTTCCCTCTTTTGATGGTGAAAATATAAGTACGACGCCATGCTTCAAAGGGACTCCCGACTGCACATGGATGTTCCACGGTTTTTACCGAGACCTCACCCAGATACCTAGCGTCTACATCATATTTATTGTCATTTTCGTCATCATTATGGCCCTCGGAATAGCCGGCAATTCGATGGTCATCGGCGTCGTCTGGTCGAATCGGTCAATGAAGACTCCGACTAATTATTACATTGTTAGTCTGGCGGTCAGTGACCTCTTGGTTATTATGTTCGCCATGCCGCTTAAACTTGTTGAATACACAGCTGATGTTGATCTCTCGATATTCAACACTGCACTATGTTCTTTTGCAGCATTTGTGATGCCAGCAGTGGTTTTTACGAGTATCTGGACCTTAGTCGCTATATCCATAGACAGGTAAGTGGTATCGATCTTCCCCTCTTTTAGAAATCTGGAAGTCTCGCCAAAGGCAAGAGAACACATTATGATAAGGAAAAATTCCGTCTTCTTTGTGAAGGAAAAGGGAATGCTAGCGAATCAGATGATCTATGTGTATTATTAAAAAGTCAATACTTTGAAGAGTATTGTTGGGTTAGATAATTATTCTCAAAGAGCTACCAAATATTCACGAAAGAATAACAACAGTGATTTTTTAGGACTCATCGCATGGTGTACCCGACAATTGTACTTTTAATAACGTTATTTAGTTACAAAACAATTTGAAGACAATAATTTGGCATGGAACCGTTCAAAACCTCATTATTTCAATTGGTTCACAAATAAATGTAGCAGAACTTGAAAACCTCTTTCCATGTAACTCAGGCAATAACCAATTTTTTATATTTAAATCAGAAAGTACTTAGGAGTTGGCTGTTTCTTGCTAAAGCATGAGTTTTATTAGTATTTGAATACTGATAATATGGTAATAATATTATATTAATAATGTTATTGTAACGATAATATCGTAAAAATAAATTCTTGGTCTCATTGTTCAAAACGTTAGTTGTTAAACAACATTATAAATGGCCTGAGTAGATTAAGTGTTGGAGCAAAAGTAAAAGTCCGTCTCATTAAAATATTGAGTCACAAATATACGTTAATATTCAAGATTATGTATCATTTTGCTTTTGACAGTCAAACCCCCGAAATATATTTTACAAAGATTAAATTTAGTCAAAATTGAAACCAAAAACAGAATTAAAAAATATTGATACTTGTAAGCTTCAAGGTGTATTACTTTGACCAGTTAGGCAAATCATATGAGAAATGCACCTTCAAGTTTATCGTTTTGACCCCATATTGGTTACAAAAATCTAAATGGTCCATCGTTGTGTTCTATTGTATTTTTTTTCAAGATAATGAGTACTTACTATATGTATTTTTAATCAGTATGATTTTAGTTTTTGTGTTTTGTTGTAGAGCCTCCCTGAAGAAACTATGCAAAATTACTGATGGAACCACTCTACTAAGAGCAAAACAAATAAAGAAAGAAAAGCTTTAAATAATTTTTACCTTCGGCATTATGGGGTTTGGTAGAAATGTCTTTACATGTGCAATTCCATCGAGGCCTTTACGGACTTGTGTGAGTAACATTATTAAGAAATGATTTATTTACATAATAACATGAAGAAAAAACAAACAAAAACAAAACTAAAACAAAACAAACACGCGATTATCCTTTTCCAAGGGAATTATCCTTTTCTAATATCCTATTAAATCTGCCTCTATTGAATTCTCAACTTTAATAATAATAATAATAATGATTTCATAACAGTAATGTTAATGGATCGGTTAGGGGGCCGTCACACTGAGGTCGTTCTATAACGTTCTTGCCCGTTCTTTAAAAAAAATGCTGAACGGGCTTTGGTCGGGTTGGAACTTATAACTTTGAAAAATAATTTCTTGAATACGATACTAGGCAGTTCATAAATAGTTCTCGTTACGTCAATTCCGTCTTTATCGCGTCCGCAATACGTTGTTATCCAGTTCAGACCGAGTAAACGGCTCGTTCACTCTATACCGTTCGTAGCACGTCCAAACCATCACTAAAAGTGCCTATGCGCAGCATGATAAAAGTTAGATACCATGTTCGTAGTACGTCCTTCTCGTTCAGAGTAAGTCCTACCCGTTTAAGGAACGTTGTCACTACGTTTAATTTTAGAACTTGAATAATTAATATACAATGCTCGTTTGTATGACGTCCTAGCACATCTTTAGAACGATTTAAGTACGGCAATTTCGTTTGTAGTACGTCCATCTCGTTTCAGGTATGTTGCCACCCCGTTAAATTTTAGGACGAGATGGGTGCCCAATTTTTTTGAACACTTTTTTGGAAATCCGACCGAGCTAGTCCATGAAGTTCGTAAACAGATCGTAAGAAGTATTTACTACGTCCACTCAGTTTACACACAGACTATGCCCGTTCGGCAAAATTTGCAAGGACGCAGTAGGAACGAGCTCAGTGTGACGGGGGTATTAGGATCACGAAGTGGTGTCATTTTTTGTTTAAAAAAAAAAAATAATAATAATTAATATCCTACACTGTAAAAAAATATTTGTACTTGTACAGCAAATCTGCTGTCGGCAGGGTCGCCATAAAAATTGTAATTTAAAAAACAATTTTGTTGGAAAATTTCTCCTGCAAATAATTACGAAGAAATACAAAATATACACCAGGAGTAACACATTTGTTCCGTTTTAACCAAATATATAAGCTATAGAACTCCAATGATTTTTTTCTTCTCTTTCATTAATTATTAGAGGAGAAATTTACAACAAAACTGTTATTTTATATTACATTTTTGTATGGCGACTCTGCTGACATCACTTTTCTGTATATATATTTTTTACAGTGTACCTGTAATCTTATGTTACATAAAATATATCTTTTCAAGGGTTGATTGATCAACCATTATCATCATTATCCGTTAGACTTCATGTAGCTTATAATGCATAACTTTATCTTATGAAACATTTTCAGTAAATTATTTAAAATAATAATTGGTACGAATTTTTATATTATGAAAATGATAAGGAAATGAATGAATTCAATTCAATACGATTTACATTTCATTCAATCAAAAGATGCTGATTTAGCGTTCATTAGCAATTCAATCTATCGGCTTGGAGGATGAGTGTCTTTTATGCCACCTGACCCTACCAGGAAATAAAAAATATATTCATATAGTATACGTAATAAATTGATGATTTAATCTTTCGAGGATATAATCATCCCATATGCTTGTTGAAATGAAATAGAATTCAAAGTTAAACGTCCAAGTCCAAATCAAAATAACATTTGTCTAAATTTTCCACATAAAAGCTTTTTTGTTGCTTCACCAAGTAAAAGTTAAGTTTTGAAATACCTGACAGCTCTTTATGTACCCTACCGACAGTATTCGGTGTATTTCGATATTGAAGTCCACAGAATTTGTATGCGATGATAAAGATGTGTGATGATGATTTATGATCGCAGATTGGTTCATTAATAAAAAGTGAGGTTGATTTAGTTTTATCATTTCTGTTAATAATGCATTCTACATCAGACCCTCATTGATCCCTATATATATATATATATATATATTCAGTGCGTCCCAGATCAAAGTAAACCCAACTTTGAGAGCCTCATATCAAAATTGTATAACTTATATGTCATTAATTTCTATATCATGACAATTGAATACGAGTTACTCTTTATTATGAAATAAATATCAAGGTCACACAAGCTACAAAATTTTAATATGAGGCTCTCACAGTTGGGTTTACTTTATTCTGGGACGCACTGTACAGTGTGTCCCACTAAAAAAATGCTAATGGCACTTTAGATGAGTATGATATTAAAATTACAAAATTATATTGTTTTTGTCTTTACACCCGTAAACTACAATTCGTTTTCTACAATTGGATGAAATTTTATGTGATATGGTCCGAGAATCACAAAGATATGAGCATTTGTCATTATACATCAGGAAACCTCTCCATCCAAGTTTGTATTTAGTAGTACCGGGTGCGTCGAATTAAACAAACCCAAGTTGTATCATTAATACTTTTTAAAATATTTCAGTAGTAATTATGAAATTTACAGTGGTGGCCAAAATTATTAGAACACCAAGCATATTTAAATGATTTTAATAATTTTCATTCAGTTGATTATTTAAATACCTATAAAATGGTTGGAATGTCTCCGAATATCATCAATATGCTTTAAAAATAAATAACAAAGCCATGCGTTGGGAACTCGCCCCCAAGTCGCCCTTTTTTAAGTCACCCCACCAATTGCAAAATTTAAAAATCTTGCCCCTTTTAGGATCAAAGTGTCATACCGTTAAACATTTTAAGCCTCTTCCTACAAAAGTATATATATTCTGAAAGGAAATTTCATGAGGATGTCAAAAATGGCATTCATAACAGCACAGGGTGAAGTAGTGACATCTTTTGTGGGGATTTTTAAATTATTTTTGAAGGGCCCCAATCTTTTAATTCAGTGCCCCTATTTAAGTCCATTGTTCAAACGACCCTTAATATTTCAACATATTTGAATTGCTCATGAAAGTTCCTTTAAAAAATCTACATTTACAAGGAGTGTCTTCGTTAAATAAAAAAAAATAATCTTAACCTTCAATGGGCATGGTTATTTTGGTCATCTACCCACCAAGGGTGGGGCGAATCCACCTCCCCATTTGACCAAATTTGCTGAAACTTAGAATGTACTTGAGGTATATTAGAATGAATAAGCCTGCTAAGTTTCATACTTGCACCTCAAATACTTTTTGAGCAATCGGCATATGTATTTGGCATTTTACTTTTTAGCATTTGGACTACATGTTTAATACACAAGTCTATGGGGAAATCAAAAGCGCATAGCGCAACTATTTTTAATGCTGCGCATTACCAGATGGTCGAAACTATATAGATTTGGCATCAACATATACGTAAGACCCTATGCTAAAAAGTCATGAAAGCTCATAACACACAAAAGATATTTTAAATCTGATTTCGGCAAATGAACTAGGGCATTGATAATCCCATAGACTTTGTGTAGGTTCAGGTGTTCTAATAATTTTGGCCACCCCTGTATATCACCGTAAAGTGCAACTCATTACCATTTTAATGATACCTCTCTCAGCTCACCAATATCATGTACCACTAAATTCCGTTGTTTTAAATATGTCTTGCAAAATTGTAAGTGGTTCACTTTCACGCTCATTGATGATCAAAATTGGGTTTCCTTGTAGGCACCTTTGAATAACGCAGCTCAAGGAGCCTGAAAGTGAACACTTACAATTGTGCAAGACTTTTTCAGAACAATGGGGTTCAGCGATGCGTGATATTGGTCAGTTGAGGGACATATCATTAAAATGGTAATGAGTTGCACTTTACAGTGATATAAATTTCATAATCACTACTGAAATATTTTTCAAATTATTAATGATCAAACTTGGGTTTCTTTTATTCGATATACCCGGTACTACTTAATAAAAACTTGGATGGAGATGTTTCTTGATGTGTGATGAAAAAATGATCATACCTTTGTGATTATTGGACTATATCTCAAGAAATTTCATCCAGTTGCAGAAAATGAATTGGAGTTTACAGGTGTAGAGATATAATTAATATAATATTGTAATTTTAATATTATACTCATCTAAAGTGCCATTAGCATTTTTTGTGGGACACACAGTATATATGTATATAAACCAGTTCAATCATTGATAAAAAAGAAGAAATATTAAGCTTTCTGAAATCTGAAATATGAAAGTCATATCACTTAAATAGAACAACTCTTTCCAATGATGCCTCTTTCAGCTCACCAATGTCACGCATCACTGAACACTCCGTATATGTTCTGAAAATGTCTCGCAATATTTCGAGTAGTTCAGTTTTATGATTCTTGAGATGGGTTGTTTAACCCGTTGTATACTAAGCCCTCATATATGAAGAAATATAGAACATCCCTCTTGTCGACTGTTTATTTCACTCATGATTGCGTAAACATATAAAAACCTTATAGAAAATCAAATCATCTGACATTGATCTATTTAAAGCGTTCTTTGTTTCCCCTTTAAATGAAAAGAATTTCTTGCAAGCATGCTTGACAACCACGATTCATTCGGCTTTGTAAAAAGTTCTCAGTATACAACGGGTTAAATGCTTAAATCTAAGTAAAGCATTACACTAACTTTAGATAAAAATGGCTTTGATAAAAGGGTTGGAAAGGCCTACTTATTTAGTCCATAAAGCCTTTCTTGTTACACAAGAGGAATTTCGTGAGATGTTTCCATAAAGGGAATCACCTACAATGAAGACTATCTGGCTTAATGTATACGCAAATACGCAGTTGAAGGAACAAGCCTTAAAAAAAAGAAGATCAGCGAGGAAAGGAGAGCACATTCAAGCAGTTCACTGTCGATAATGTAAAAAGCAGGAAAAGGAACCACTCAAAATTTTGCGAGGCATTTTTTTATGACAATGGGGTTCAGCTATGCGTGACATTGGTGAGCTGATTAGAATATTAATAAATTGCACATTCTTGTCATATAAAATTCACAATTACCACCGTAATATTTTTGAAATTATTAATGGTCAAACTTAGGTATCCTTTTTTTTTAAATACACCCCGTATAAAGATTTTCCTTTTGGGGATTGTAAGGACTTTAGATTGATGATTGATGAAACATGAGCGCTTTTCAATTGCAGTTCTGTGCCACCAGTGTTTTGAACATTAATATATTAATGATCCTGATCACCATGGTTACAATGGGTTTCTCATGTCCTTGTTTACATAAAGGCTCTTTTGTTATTTGTTGTTGTACTGTAACTGTTGTGTTGTGCCATTATCTTGTCGTGATTTGAATCGCTTTATGTACTTTGATAATTTAAGCAAATCAAATGACAAATGGTGTATTGCTGGGTTCATCATTTCTGAATAAAATGACAATATAAATGCAAAACAAAACAAAATTATAGCAAAATGTATGGTTTAAACGAATTCTAGATGACATAAACCCGTTTAAAGTAATATCTACAAAATGGCAGCTACTGAATCAATCTGACTGGCACCCCTTAATTCTCCGTCGCCAGTCATTCTCTGCAAAGTCATTTACAATATGTCGCAAAATAATTATCAGCCTGCCATTTCTTCCCTGGGTAACGAGTGCCAATATTGGGCAGTGCCGAGGCGGAAGGACATGTTAAAATAACAAAAATTTTAATGTAATATTACCGACTTACTGACCAATGCTTCATGCTATAAGTATTAATAGGAAATAAAATATGCGCAGTCATTATTACAGTGTGTGTTGTTTATCTTTACACTTCATTTCTGTACTGTTAAATTCCCTTTTGATAAATCACTGAGATTTGGAATTTTGCTGGTTTGTTTGTTTGTTTGTTTTTTTTAGTTAAGCAAGATAAGCAAGATCTAAACATTCTTTCAGGAACATGTATATTAAAAGGAATCATCATAAATAGTTGAAACCAAAGGAAGAGTTGTGGTATCATATTCTTTTCTAGAATACTTATCTTTTCACGGTCTTAATGAAATTCAATAAAGGTATTAAAAATATTTCTATTCCAAGATCTCTTGGTAACTGATTCTGACATTTTGTCCGTGGTTTGAAACCACAAAGTTTCTAATTTCTTGGCGCACATAAACGCATAACTAAACCGCAATCTTTCGGATTTCTGATGTAACCTGATTATCATTGCCGGTTTACTGCTTCGTGGTTTATAGCCTTTGTCATGCTTACAAAGGCGCAGTTCTCCAGGTGTTAATAGGTATATTCATATTTCAAACAACAGCATCAGGTTTCCTTCCCCAAACAGAATGAATCAACTAAACACAAAGCACATATTATGTCCTTGATATCCACGTACTTTGCGTAATTTGTAAAACCCTATTGCCCTGTCACGTCATCCAAGAGGCAGAAGGCATTCTCTAATAGCTAAAAACCGGGAGGTTATGCCTTTCTGGCTCTTCCGACAGCCTATTGGGTCTTTACATTCAACGGGCCTTTCTTGGGAATGTGCTGCTGAAACATTATTTTTAAAGCTCTATTCAGCTAAACAACAGCCTCCGATAATGCTTCAAATTACAAATGTTGTATTGTGCATTAATGAATGATCTACTTAAAGATAAAATATTTCGACAGCTTTCATAACCAAAGCAATACTATGCTTGTGTGGGCTTTCAATCAACCATTGCTATTTAGTATATAAAGATGCATGACATGTGTCCAATAAGTATTTTATTTCAAACTGAAGCTTCGAAAACATAAGTCGGAGTAGTAAATGATAAACATATACATTTTAAGATGAATTGCCATTATGATCATCACCGATATATATATATATATATATATATATATATATATATATATATATTTATTTTATTTATTTATTTTCCACAATAACAGTAACAAAATATAAATGTGTTTGCATAGCAAAATCATTACAAATACACATTTCAATCATCATAACATAATTACAATGTAAACAGAACAGGTGAATGTATAATTTAGAAACACATATCAATTCTACTCTATGTAAAATGTAAAGTTAACGTATACCAATGTGTGGCATTAAATCGTAATAAAACAAGGCGCGTCCATTATCTAAGAGGCCAGACGCAACAAAGTGACGTTGGAAATACGGCTGAGAAGCGCAGAAATCTATACAGCTGGCTGCAATAACAAAAACTCGCGTAAGAAGACTTCCCTGCATTCGAATGTTATCGCCCGTCCGGTGATGGAACAAATACTGTGTGGAGGTGAAAGAAATTTATGAACTTTTCTCATGGTTTTAATTAGTAGATGCTTCAGACCAGATGGAGGAAAAAGACATTTTGGAAAGCCTATAACATGATTGTGCTGAAGTTGTAATCAGAACCTGTATTTTACATAGATTGATGCTTCAAACCAAGAGATCTCGCCAAGACGCCGTTCGCATTATTTTCTATGCGATATGCATGTGATTTGCGTAAACATTGACCAATCGAGAAAAAAATCTCTTATAATAGTTCAAAGTGACAGGACTTTTTTTTAACCAATTGAAATAAATATACCATTAATGGAAAGCTGAGAATTCAACCTTATAAAAACCGTGTGATCATTAAAGTGTAATATAATTATGCGTCATTCAGGAGCAAGACTTTGAAGCGCATGAGCTGTTCTGGGCTCAAAATTGGCCATATTGTACAGGAATATGTTCTGACCAGGCTTTCGAATTGATTCAAGTGACAGGACTTTTTTTTCCCTTTGCAATAAGTTATCCCTATTTCTGAAAAATTCAGACTGTGAACGTACTCAATCAAACTGATCATTTCTTTGAAAGGGTAGTTGCTCGCCACAATAAAGAAAATAAAGTGAAAAACTGTCCAAAAACAGAAAAAGTAAATGAGAGCGTTCGCTTTGAGTAGAATGGTAGCGCCCTCTATCTCTTAAGTTTACAACTAGAATTGATATGAGTCAATTAACTTAATTGCTGTTATTGTTTAAACCTGTAAACTGTACATCTTCTTACAGATACAAATGGAACAATAATACTATTTCGCTGCCAGTTGACACTTTAAAGCATGTCGTTTTATATGCAAAACGTGCTCAACCAGGTAATATATTACCTTAATTGCATCATAAAACCTTTTTATGAAATTGGCATTTGTTTTTTGAGAGAAACAAAACAGGTTATTTG
The DNA here is from genome assembly GCA_940671915.1 of Paracentrotus lividus. Lineage (NCBI taxonomy): Eukaryota > Metazoa > Echinodermata > Echinoidea > Camarodonta > Echinidae > Paracentrotus > Paracentrotus lividus. The sequence goes on along the minus strand of CALNVZ010000174.1, from coordinate 72,883,732 downwards.
TTCAAACACGAATTTGATCTGATGGGTCTGTTTTTATGTTGCCTGAAAGGGTAAAAAGCGAGTTAGAGAGAGAAGCGCTTTGATGACAGAGATCTGTCGATGAAGTCTCAATATTTTAACTTTTATGTCCTGAATAGATTATAATTATCATAATCACCATCATCTTCATATTAATTGATATTTAAAAATATATATAGATGTTAAGCGACCCTAGTTTCTTATTCTTTTTTAATTTTTATCCATCCATGAAGTTAGGAAGTTGTTATTTAATGAGCATTCTTATTTTTTAGTATGTAATAAATCATTGAATTTCAGAAAAAAGATCAAGGAAATCATGAGAAAACATATATCAGTTTGATATCTGGTTTATATATCTATTTTCATATTCTTCCTTGATGAAAGATGTTGTTTCTGATTCTAGTGTGCTCTTAATATCCCCCGAAATTTAAAATTGTTTTTGATGTCCTCCCAAAAATATTTTGGGTGAGATGGAAATGGATTTTAGTATAATATTCAATCGCGTAGCTTTTTAAAATATTACTTTTGCCACACAAAATACTGAAACGTTAAATGCTACATTTAACTGCCCAGGTAGGACATTAAATTATCTAAAATACAGGAGAATTAATAATTTGTACTGATTCCATGGTGAAGTGAAACAATATTAAGAAATTTAGACAATCGAGATGATTATTGTGAGTTAATGGTGGAAGGGTTTTATGATCTTGAAAAAAAAAGTGTTTTTGTTGTTGTTGTAGAGTAGAAGTATTTTATCACCAATATAATTTTTGGTATCGTTTCAATTTAATCCGCTAATTCAAAGCCATACGTACCAGCAGCCTTAATATCACTATCTCAAGTCCTCAACTACTCAAAGAGTAATGAACATGGATGAACATAGTTACATTAAGAAAAACTATTATCATTCATAAAGTTTATGTAAGTTTTCATAAATAACATGAAATAAAAATAAAGCATTGCATTTTTATATGAAATATTTTGAAAGAAGTACAAGAAAGTTAAAAAAAAGTGTTCAATATAAGTTAGGTACAAAGTCGTACGGTATACACATTTCCAAATTCCTCAGAGAAATCGGATAGTATATGAGGTCTTCGTTAGATATGAAAGTATCGTCGTGGTGGGTGAAACGTAGAGCCCAGGTACGGACCAATCAGTAAGTGACTGGATAAAGATTGCTTCTGACATGGCTCTGTAAGCAACCGATCACTCATGAAGTCAGATCGTTCATGTGTATGAAGTTCTTGATTTAATCAGGTGATATAGGGAAATGTCGACTCGAGGTTTTCTTTGTATGCAACCCTCCATGAACCTTTCATTTCAAAAGCAGCAAACTGCGAATTTAAAGGATGTTGACGATAAAAGGGCGTGTCGCCACCATTTCCATTAGGTTACGCAATTGTTTGTTAAATGAAACCAAAACTTGCTAACTTATCCAACCTCAGATTCGTCAATGTTGCATACTCTGAACTTTAGAGTAAAATGCTTTGGCCAATATTAAAAAAAAGGTTCATCAAAAAAAGAAAACAACGTAATTTTTGTGTCGATGTAAATACCTTAAAATGTAATTTTACTTTTAAAAAAGACTTCAGAACATTCATAAGTTATGTTTCTGTTTATTATTTTTTAAAGACATAATACATGTTCACAAAAATAAAAACAAACAAAAACAAATAATCGAACAAAGTGCATTTATATATTTTTTTTTAAAATCAACAAAAAAATCGTGAGTAATCGGCAGAGTTGAAGGTGTGGCTTGATCTCTCTTTACAATAAAGTAAATTACTTCGATATAATTCGGCTTATATTGGATATGATTATGACTGTCTGTAAATGCCGTAGGACATGACACGGTAACGCAAATGAATGACACACATCACCCGAACTTACATTATCGGAAAACAACATAACGACGATGAAATTACATTGTTTATGCAAATTTAGTTTTGATTACCCAATGTATCGCTGTATAAACAACATTCCTCGTTGAAAAGAAAATAATACATGTCTTTATTATACAAGCTGATAAAAATAGCTAAATTGGAAATTAAACAACAGTCAAGTCCAATATTGCTGACCTAAATTCAAATATTTTTTGTCCAAGGAAGAGTGATGCCCATAATCAGTTTCCTTCAAGGAATATACCTGATACATTTTTTGTCTTATAAGCATGTGATCTGAAGAAAATCTAGAATTTCCCTCGTTCAGTAATGATCATGACCCCGGTTCTCTTCAACAGAGTGGATGAGCGTAGATAAAATGAGACGGATTTTCAACTGTCTTCAATTTGCTGAAATGTTTCTCCCCCTCGGGTCATGGAACTGCCATAACTGGGAACGCCCGCCTGCATCTCTTTCGTTTATAAAGACACAGCCCTTAGGCACATGTTACTTAGGCAAAAAACAAGAGCAATTGGTGGGGAAGATTGGGAAAGAATAAGGCGAAGTGAGGGGGCTTTCTTGATGAGAAGTGACTCGTATAAGCGGTAAGCGCTTTAGATTGAAGCGTAACATTGGAGGCGATGATCAAGGGACTTGATTGTCAGGCAGGCAGTGGCCACGAGGGGCTCTACCATTTCCCAGATTATTATCGAGCTCAGATCTGCCCTTCTGAAAACTCGGTTTTGAAACTTGAGCGAAGTATGGATATATCAGGAGAACCACGTCTGTAGCGTTGACAAGAATGCAATTTGTCAGTTTGTGATTGGCGCTGAGGCGAAAGAGTCCGAGTAGGGGAGGGTGGAGCGAAATTTATACTACATGTAGTATGGCGACATGCAGTTTGTCAGCAAACTGCTTATTTTTGTTGGTGGCATAATGTATTGTATCGGGACATTGCTGATAAACCATTCTATATTAGAATATAATTCTAGACGACGCATGGTTCATTTTTTTAATGAAAAAAATTTAGTTAGTCCTTTCATAAATATTTAATTTTCCTTCCCAAGTGCACTTGATATCATATTTGTACTTTAGAATTTGTGTGTATATCTTTATCAAGCAACCATGATAATCAAACCAGTTACCCATGACACCATATTGTGCTTCCGCTCACACGCTTTAAATTGTTTCCATGACCTTTTTTGCCAATCTATGAGCGTCAAGGCCCTTCTCCCCCAGACTCATACATGTACATTGAAAAAGAAGGATGGGTAATCTACTTACTCGCTATGGGACATACGAAACGCTTTTTGATAAGATTAAAGACATCTTTTTTAATTATTGCATTTGTAGTGCTCGTTGGAAACAAATTTTGTTTCAGATTTTTTCTCACCGCTCCTATTTAATAATATTTATGACATCTCACGAGGGATCAAAAGCAGATAGCACCTGCTCCACGTAAACATCGATTCTTCTCTTATCAACAAGCCAGACGAAATAGTTTACCATAACATAATAAATCAAGTCAGAAGAGGAACAAAAAAGTAAATTTCTTTTAGTAAAGGGTCTTAATCGGCGCCAAGCTATAAATCAAGATTATTATCATCTTGAACATTTCCTGTGACATTTTGAATAAATGAGGCAAATATTGGTAAAAGATTTTATAGGAAGAAGAGACGCCATGCCATTGGAGGCTCGTGGTGGTTTGTCACCATCCACGTTTCCAGGACACTCATGTTACCCCATGAACTTGGGTAACATCGTAATCAAGCAGACATTCAACTTGCAAAATAATGCAGCGTACGAAATGTATTCACGTTAAGGCTAATCAATCAGATAGTGCGACCCAATTGCGCCTTTGGTGTATCTATTTTAACATGTACTTCCATCTAAAAACATGTTTGTGCCAATGCATATGCCGTCCGTCTACCTGTATAATTATATAGAGAGCTGTTTAATGATGGGGCGGCTGCTTGAGAGGAAAGTTTGGTGACTATGGCGCCGCTACCCTTGCATGAGTTGGTACAGTCCCGCGGGGACGAGCTCCCGGGTTCCTTTGGGAGTTTCTGGGAACCTTCACCACAAAGCCGATATCCGATTTTCAGCCTACGTTTAAATATGTGATGAAGAGAGAAGTAGAAAACGTTGAGCAATATTGTGATGGTTAGGATACTGGATTGTCTTCATAAACTGACGACCACAACACTATTGAACAAATAATTTTGAAACTAATCACATTCATCTTAAAACAAGACGTATAAGATGTGTATAGCGAACGAGGACATTGACTTCGTTGTTTGAAGAACGTTCACAAATAACGACCTCGGATGTGTACCTTTGTACCCTCCAGTTAGGCCTACATGTCATTTCTCCCTCCACCTAAAAAAAATAAATTAAAATAAAAAAAATAATAATAATAAAATCGAACTTTCATCTCTTAAACTCAACAATTTACATGCATTCATAACCCAGTAGGCCCGCACAGCACAAAATGTAATAGGCCTATATCCACATTCTTAAAAACTGTATACTTCTCCATTTTAAAGCAGGTTTGATTTATGTTATTTATTATTATTTAAAATATATATATATATATATACAGTGGTTGCCAAAATTATTACAACACCAAGAGCCACACAAAGTCTATGGGATTCTGAACCCCTCTTTTCATTCGCCGAAGAAAGTTTATGGATAACTTCTTTGTGCCGCGAGGTTTCAGGACTTTTTAGGATAAGATCTCAGACATCTTTTGATACCAAATATATATAGTTTTGACCATTAGATAATGCGCAGCTCAAAAAATTGCTGCCCATTTTCCCCCATATATTGTGTATTGTACATAGTACCAAATGAAGATAAGTGAAATTACAATTACATATGCTTATAAATAAAAAAAAATAAAAAAATTTGATATTGACTTTTCAAACTTTGCATGCTTATTCATTCTGAAAAATGCCCAAAGTACATGCCAAGTTTTAAAAAATTTGGTCGTTTAGGTCGGGGTGGAATTAGCTCTCTGCCCTTGTCGTGAGACGACCAAAAAAACTCTGCCCCACTTAAGGATAAGACTTTTCCCATTACATTAAGAAAGTCCTTTTAACCATATATTTTCTGAAATAATTTTTTATCAGCAATTCAAATACGGTGATAACTTATGATTCAGAAGAAAAGTAGAATTAAATGGGGGCTCCAAATTGAAAAAGGGGCCCTTGAAAAAAAAAATCCCCACATAAGATGTAACTACTTTAATAATCCTACCTTATTATAAATGTCATTTTTGAAATCCTCGTGAAATTTCCTTTCAGAAAATGTATACTTATGTAGGAAGAGATTCAATATTATTAACGTTAAGACACTTTGATTCGAAAGGGTGCAATTTTTTTTAAACTTGTCAATTGGTGACACAACAGAAAATAGGGCGAATTTAAAATGAATGACTATATTTTATTGTTTTTAAAGCATAATGCTGACTTTTGTGGACATTCCAACCATTTTATAGGTATTTCATTGGCCATAACCAAAATAATTTAATATGCTAGGTGTTCTAATAATTTTGGCCACCACTGTATATATAAATATTTTTTGTTTCTCATTCGTTACCTAAAAAGAAAAAAATCAATAATATCGAATTTGCATCACCAAAACTTAAACTTCTTAATTTACCATTGTTCACTTAATGTTACTATAATTAGCCAATATGTATAATTCTATTGATCATCTCTTCCTATTTGTATTAGTTTTTATAATTATGATTATGACTGTGAAGCGCATAGAGAATAACTTGTTTTATTTGCGCTATATAAAAATGACTTTATTATTATTATTATTATTATTATTATTATTAGCACTTTACACGTATTTATAACAAATAGGCTCAAAGTGAAAAAAAAAGAGAAAGATGTATTTGCTTCTCATTCGTCACTGGATAAATAATGTTACTTTTCGAAAATCATAATCCTTAGGTTGATAATATACACAACAAAAAAAGTAAGTCCCCCCCTAATCAAAATGATGTAACTTTTGAACGGGATTGTTATGAAAAAAATAATTTGGAGGGGGGTTTTCTTCACTTATTGAGTACCTTCTGTGAAAAAATGCCATCGATCCCCTGAGACATGCATGAGTGATCAACGTTTAAAGTAAAAATGGACATTTTCAAAAGTCACAAGGGTCATTTTTTGGTCTGTAAAAATAACAATTTTCTAAAATTTTCTTTGTACCTTGTGTTGAATTGTTTGGGTGGTTTTATGATCCAAAATTTGACCATCCAACCCCAATCCCGATACATTGCACTATTTTTCATGGATGAGTGAGCACAATTTTAAGAATTATGTTTAGACCTCTAAAAATGGTAAAATCCAACAATTTTATTTAAAGAATTGCCATCAGATATTATCATCAACATGATCGACACATTTTGTGAGAACATGGGCACTATTCGTCGTGTCATGGACGAGTGAGCACACTTTAAAGGTGAGTTTTGTGACTTTTGTCATGACAAATTTGCCTTTAATGTGTGTTTATTCATGCATTACGCTACGGTTTTATCTCATATTCGCACATAAGCTAGTCGATGAGTGTATAAACATAACTGCCAAATGTTATTGCTCAATACCTTTTTGTTAAAAAGTTCCAGGATGCTGATTTAGGGTTTGTTTTTGCCTCGAAATTGTACACAATGTCAATGGAGAGAAAATCGAAATGTCAACAAAATTGAAATTCGGCTTAATTTCATTGATAATTTTTGTTAATTCTACTGAGAGTTTTTTTCACGAAACTTGGCACACAACTTCATGGTGCTACTAACTAACAGGAACAAACGCTAAATTGAGAATCTGATAAGGCACGGGGTAGGGCTAAAGCTCTGAAATTTCTTTTTATTTCCATATTTTGTTAATATCTTCTGCTCACTGAAGCATAAAACACTGAGATTTTCGTGAAACTCAAATCGAATGAACTATCCAAGAAGGTCTGTGACAATTATCCAAAGTGAGCAATTGAATTTTAGTCCACAAACGACAAAATGGCTTTTCACGTATCACGTGTTCATTGAAGCGTGATTTTTTTTTAATAAAATGCCATAGCATGATTTGAAAAAAATTTATTTGACATACATATAACAAAACATTGTTGATAAAATGATTTTCATCACCCAAAAGGGAACAATACTTACCTAATAAATTTAAAAATATTCTTTTTTGTTATTATTAGGTGTTCATTCAACCGTGAATTGATTGATATTGTTTAAAACACTCTTCCAGTTTGCAAATTCCGTCATAATCAATAATTTTTCAAAGTAAAAATGTGTAAAAAATGCAGTTTTTGAAAATTTTACCCCATGGTCATCCAACCGTGAAATTTAATCCAAAAGTCATTTGATGTGTTAGAAATTAAGAACAACAAGCCTTCTGAGCACATCTTTTGTTGAAAAGTTTGGAATTGTTCCGATATTATTGAATTAAAGTTATGAAACTAACCTTGTGACTTTTTAAAAGTGACATTTTTGCCTTTTGACTGTGCTCATTGAAGCATGACTTAACGAATTTCAGCGATATTTACTAAAATGGAAGCTGATAAAATTATCTACAAGCACATGTTATAAATTTCGTAAAATTCCTCTTGGTTAAAAAGTTACACCAATTTGATTAAGGGGGGACTTACTTTTTTTGTTGTGTATATTATTATGAGATTTATCTATCAATTCTACTCAAACTACTATCATCTCCATTGCGGCGATTACGGGTCAAAGAAACACAACAAAGTAAGATCATTGAGTCTACACATAATTTGGGTTTTTTTTTTTTTTTCTCCTTTGTCTATTAATCTCTTTTATTATCTTTCTCACAGATACCTGGTAATCATCCACCCTCTGAAGGCACGCTCCTTCAACACCCGTTCCAGAGCACTTCGGACCATTGCCATCATCTGGCTAGCCCCCTTCTTCATCCTTGCCCCTTACTTCTACCCCTACCACGCCCTTCGCTACTACTTCAAGAGCGACCTGGGGGTCATCCGTCGCCGCATTTGTACCGACCGGTTCCTGGACATAGGCCCTGAATTCGCCATGGCCTACAACCTGTTCCTGTTCGGAGTACTGTTCCTTGTACCGGTGATCCTGCTGGGCTTTTCTTGCGGTTCCATTGCCAAGAGACTCATGAGTCTCACGGAGGATGAAAAGATGCTCAAGAATTCTGTCAGAAAGGAAGACGCTAGCAGAAGGAAGGTAATTATCAAAAGAACAAAAACGAGAAAAGTATTATCAGTGTTTGTTTTTGCATTAAACGAAACGAAAACTCTCTAAACAACACAAGAAGCAAAAAGCAATAAGCAAAACAAAAAAGAAACCAAGACAAAAACAAACAAACAAACAAACAAACAAAATAAGGAAAATTTTGCGGGATTCACATCTGTTTGCATTGTTTATCGGATGGGATGGCATATAGGGACTAAAATGTACATATAAAGTGGAAAAGTCAGCTTTTTTCTCATTTCACATTTATATATGTTATTGTTAGGTACAGTGTCCCCAATAATTATTTGTACACCTTGAAAATATGGAATTTAATAAATCGACGTTGGTTTGAAACTTTATTTACTATTTATATCAAATGTTAGGTAATATTACTATCACCTAAACACTAAATCTCAAATGTTCCGCCAGTTTCGGAAGTTCTAGGCCGCCATTTGCAATTTTCATGGCCCAAAAATTAT
>CALNVZ010000174.1:72827285-72866849 GCA_940671915.1 Paracentrotus lividus | reverse complement strand
TAATTTGTTCATGAAATCTTAAAATATACAATGAACGAGACTGAGGAAAGAAAAAGAAGAAGAAGACTAGAGCTTTGTAATTCTAACACGTACAATTATCGGTGGTATGACTGATATGTGAAATGTGTATGTGATAATTATATATGAATTAGTTTTCACAATTCAACTTGTGGAGAATTGTATTAGCCATAGCTTGAAGAGCAAATTAAGATTTGTGAGAAAATCAACCAATATTTACTGATATAAACTATATATATATATATATGGAAATTTTTTAGTTTACATAAGAATATGGTGAGATGTTCTATCCCCTTGACCCCCAAATCTTGTTAGTGGATTATATTTCCGATGTCATAAACTTTAAGAAAAAGTTTTAAAAAATGGGGGTTTTCGACCTCTCTAAAAAGTTATGGAAGATTTTAAAGATATATTTTTTGTAATGTTTTTACGTTATTTGCTCCATTGACACACGCGCTGATTTTAAAATTTGATGAGCGCTTGTGTCCTTAATATGGTCGGGTGGAAACGATTCAAATAGGTATTCAAACTCCTAAGAGAAGTGTTTAAATAACAAATCAAGAAAGAAAAAAAAAACCTTTAGTTTATGGTGCTTATGGTGTAAAATTGTTTAATTTTTATTTTTTTAGTTTTTCCCATCGGTTAAAGAATCAGTTGCACTACACTTTGATTAAAGTCCTAATCTGGAATAGTATTTGTTGATGAATCTAACCTCCCAAGTTTGTGAAGGTTGAATTGTAATTCTTAAAAACTAATTTCGAATCGATGCTCCTCATTTACGTCGTTTAGATAGAAACAAAAATGTGTTCCTTCTTCCAAAAACAAACAAACAAACAAAATCTAAACCAAGACCTATAATAGCAATCTCTTGTTGAAAGGACGCTTGATCAAAATATTGTGCAAATAAACAAATGAAATTAATAATTAACATCACATTCGCATTTCGAATTCCCTGTTTATAGCTTAATGATCATTACGGTATCATTAATAATACTGATAGCGAACTTTGATTATTGGGCAAGTCCAAGATATTTTGCGCGGTAACAAACGGAACATTCAGAGCCCAAAATAGGGCTTGTTTGAAAAATCTGAAATGAAATCTCAATCCTTTGGTATATTCCTGAAGGAGTGAAGGTAAAGAATGTTCAACAAAAACATAAAAAATAGTTGTAATAACTCCATTCATAATTAATTTATGATCATTTATTCGTCGGTAACAAACGGGACCGCAAAAAAAATGGTGTTTTCAAATTTTGACTTTGTTCACATATAACTCTGAATTGAAAAAGTAGATCTATATTTGCAGAGTCATATCCTCTTAAACATGTAATAAACATTGTAAGGACAAATTTTAACGTTAATACAACTTCGAGTTTTCTGGCAAAGGTCAAGTTTTAAAAACTGTGTCACGTAACAAACGGGACAGTAACACACGGGACAATTATTCCCTGTAATATTTTTTATTTAACAATTGGTGTAGCCAAGGCGTAGCAACATCTTTTCTTAAAAATCTCTTTGATTTTAAAACAAAAGAAACATACCAAACACAAATGTAAGAAAAACTTATTTTGTTTCATTTCTAAAGGTAATAAAAATGTATGATTTTACATCAGCTCAGTAACTTTTGTGAGACTATTTCTGAGACCTGAATATTTTAAGTCTAAAAATTTTGAAAGCTATGTGCTAGGTTCGTGATATTTTCACCAGAGTTAGCAAAAAAAATATAAAAATAGAAAATACTTACTTTTTGGTTGTACTCCTCTGACAAACCTCTTTTTTAAATGGTTGAAAATAGCATTTTTAATGCATTTTATATATTTTTTCATGAATATCAATGAGCCTTGTGACGTCATATGACTTTGAAATGACTTTTTGACCTCATTTGCATGAAGTTCATTTCATACTCTTTATGGTGATATATGACACATTATGTATACATTTACAAACCCATTGACACACTTGACACAAAAATGTTCAAAAAGTCGAAAAATCACCATCTCGGGAACAAATAGCGTGGACTTGCCCTATTACATTACAATTTATTTATATATTTTTTTAAACAACAAACCAAGGGAAGTTGAGGAAGTCATTACGTCACATATGATTACCCAACCTGGTGCTACATTCAAATAAGACTTATTCCCAATTACTCTATGCGAGGAAGTGGTAATGATAATTATGTTATTTCTGTGGAAATTGGCAATCAGACGTATTTTTTGTTTTAATTCCTGAAACTGAATTGTTCTTTGTATCATTTATGAACGGAAATAGACATAAAGAAACTAACTGTGGTTTTCAATGAAAATCATTCCGCAAAGTCTTCGCTCACTTGTTAATAATAACATTGTCTGGTTTGAAAAATCAATCAACTAAAAAGTCAGTAATTAAAGAATTAATTTAAAAGCACTTTTTTTCTTCTAGATTTAAAATTCATTGAAAACCCACAAATAGAGCTCATGGACTGCATATAATTCCAGAGTAATTATAAGAGTAAGATTTCATTTAAAAAAAGGGGAATTACTAATCAAAGGGGTAAAACGCACAGAAGAAAAAGAGAAGTTGTCAGAGAGAAGAGAGAGAGAGACATGAAGAGACATATACCCTATTAAACACAAGATGAAAGAAATTAAAACGGCAGTAGCGGAGTTGAAGGCGCCCCGTGTAAAAACAATGTCCTTATTACGTGAAAACAAAGCAGCGAATTAAATCCTAGGTAATAATCAATTCCTTTAGGATGAAACACGAGAGAGCTAACATTGATCGTTGTAGGATAATACGCCGCTCAATGTTTCAAAATTGGCGTCATTAGATGGAGGTGGAGCATTTCTCCTCTGCATCCAATACCCTCGGACTGGCTTGCAATCCAAGCTCCCCGCTACAGTTCGATGCTCTGTATCCTGTTACAACCTGCCACTTGTCAAAGGGTGACAAAGTGAAGTGGACCTACGCTCTTATTGGGCGTGTATCGTTTGTATAGGGCATGATTGGTTATATCCTCCCTATGGTAGAGATAGCAAATGCGATGGATGCTATCGAAACGGTTGGTGTCGAAAAGAATAATAGGAAGCTCGAACCGTTAGAATAAGGGATATTACTGAAGTTCAATATGCAGAGGTTAAATAATACATCGTTATATTACATTTTTGCTTATAGTACAACCTTCCCCTTTCCTTGAGACATTGTACCTGGATATACCATTATTACTGGAGTAGGTACAGGCAAATTGTAGCTGATCACCCTTCCAGCACAACATGTCACCCGATGGGTGTTTAGCGCCTGAAGGTACCATGAACCAGGGCTGTACCTATCACTGTCACCCCTCCAGCGATTAACAACTCTTTACGTCCCACCACGGGATCTTGTTCGTGAAACAGAGATGTTATGGACCATGTTTAGGGGGTCGTCGCTCCCTTTCAGCTTTCAAAGGGCTCTGCTTCCAAATGGCGGGGAAATCCTATCTCATTCCGTTATAGGACAATGATAATGCAAGCAGTGAATGAGACGTTGATGTTGTGTATATTAGTCAGAAGAAGATGGCTTTCATGACCTAGGGCAAGTGATCAAGCAAATTACACCGGTCCTTAAGACCTACAATCTCTGCTGACAGCTAATGAATAGGAAGGGAAAAAGTACAAGTAAATTGAGGTTTGCCCATATCCTCTTCTGACAAATGATTGTTTTCCGCAAAAGTTTGATCTGCAATCATACTTGGGTATTATCGAAAATTGGATTTTTAGAACGGTTAAATAGGCCAAGACAGATTGAAAAAATATTAGCTCGTCATGATTTTGATGGTCCCGCGTAATCTAAGCTGAGTGGAGTCAATTTAAAGAATAATTGAAGGTCAAATTTATTCTCTTGCCGAAAATCGATTGTCGGTGTATGTAAAATAAGAGGTAATTACAGCAGAAACAAGTCTCCTCCGAAAGAGAATTATCAAAAATAAGCAAAATTAATAGACGATTTTACGGTTTAATGTATCTCTTTGTGTGTTGTGCTCATTTAAATTGACCCTTCACACCCACAAATCTCGCAAAAAAATTGGAGGGGTATTATTTCTTTAAAGAAAATTAATTTTGACAAAATACCGATTTCATTTTTTTTTTCATATATTCTTCAAATATACTTTACATCAAAATTTATTGAAAAGTAATTATAATTCATACAAAACATTTGTTTATATAATATCTTAAATTTTTGTGGTACATGACAAATCAATATAATGTATTAAACCACGACACTCATTAAAGTTTAATTGATATATTCCTTAAATTAATACCAACTCATTGTTATGTTAGTAAAAAATAAATAAATAAATAAATAAATAAATATCAGCGAATCATACACTAGTTCGGGGTTTTAAAAAATGGACCATTTTTTTTGTAAACATGTGTACACATCGCATTATTTATTCACATTAAAGCGCCTTTTCCAATTTCCCAATGGTCTATTTTTTCTTATCCTCTTTTTTATTGAACAGATATTTCAATGAGAAAACGTTGTTTCTCATCACTATAAGAACAAAATTATGACATTGAATCTTTCTGGCAATGGAATGTAAGAGCGATTTCAACTAAATATAATGATGAGCGAAATGACATAGGACGAAAGGAGAGGAGAAGCATTTTTTTTTTTTTTTTTTTTTTTGGGGGGGGGAGGGTATATTCAGTTTTGTAAAATAGTGACAGCATAAGTAATAATATATGTATGTTCGTAATTATTTTTTTTTCATTAAAAAAAAATTGAGTATAGAATATAAAAAAGGCCTAAGTCCATGGGAGGCCATTTCGAGATAATCGAAAAAACTGAATATTTTTTTAATTTTGGGCAATTAAAGTATATTTGGCCAAAGACAATCAAAGAACAGCATAAAACAATTTAAGTGTAAATTTTTTATGAACATAAATTTTCAAGTTACTTGTGGGCGGGGTTTTGTCTGGTGGACTTGGTGTTTTTAGAATCATATGGACTTAGGTCGTTCTTACATTCATATACATGGTAGATTTCGTAGTACTGATGTATAAAAGATACACAAGAGATTTCTTTTATTATCAGACAAAAGGGCCCCTTATCTTTTTGTATTTAGTTTTTTTTTTTAATTTTTTAATAGCTGATGTGTTTTGGGATGAGCGAGCGGTGTGGGTGTGGGTGTGTGGGTTTTTAAATGTGAGGACATGTGTAGGTGTTCAAATACTGAAAAAAAAGTTTGCAAAATGATGTATTATTCACGTTTTACAGTTCATTTGTTCTTCATCATGAAACCAAGAAGTTAAGCAACAAAGCAACAGTTAAGAATGGGGGGGGGGGGGTGGGTATGGTCCCACTCCCTTTTATTATTTTTTTTTATTAAATAGAAAAACAAGAAAGTAAAGAGGGCGTCCACTTAAGCTAAGGTTGGGGGTGTAATAGAGTGAGGAACTTTCTTAGCAAGGACCTTTATTTCATGTTTGTCAGAGATCTTGGGGTAAAAAGCTTTTGTAAATGGGCAGAATTTTGTATTTTATTGATTATCAGTGAAATTTGGGGTAAAAATTCAAAAACAAAACAAAAAACTTTAATTGTGTTGTGAGCTCGAAATTTTGTAAGAAAACATCAATCCTGAATCCACCCTGCATGCCCCACATCAACACACTCACATCAGCATGGGAATTACTTTTTTTCTTTTTTGAGGAGCTATTTTTTTTTATATATATTGACACACACCCACCCAAACACCCTCACACACCCTCTGACACACACAGAAGCACAAACATCTGCAAGTGAACTTCAACTTCTTACTTTTTTTCCATGTAACTCATGAGCAGCCATTTTGAGGTACTCAAGGTTAAACAAGAAGTAATGAGAGAGGGCGCTAGATATGAATGTAAGAAAAGCCTAAGTCCTGGACTTAGGCTTTTCTTACATTCATACCAGATGTTTATCCTTTATTTAAGGCATTTCTGAGATGATTTCAGATTCATCATTTATGCACAAGATGGGTCAATGTATAAGGAACAATTTCCCATATATAACTCAATTTCGCCAAAAATTGGACTTAGGCCTTTTTTATATTCATGTACTCAATTATTTTTTTTGGAAGATACGGACAGAAGGGAAATGTAACCTAGTGACCTTGGAAATATTCATATTTTCAACGATTGCTATGATATTCGTGATCTAATCCTGTCTTCTTGTTGTATCATTATGGTTGGAAACCTCTGTGGAAATTCTCGCCTTGAGCAAAAATCGACCACCTTACTCACTGAATCGCAATCAAAACTTGAGCAATATATCGACCAATGTCATCATTTCGCCTCGATACACATCCTGAAATTGATCCTTATATCAGCTTACAAATATTTTCTTGCATTCCTTTGAGTTTCATTAGATGGTGTATGAATGATCAACAAATGGAATATGACCGTCATTGCAAAGAGTTTCAAACCCGACTAGGACATCGTCCCCCCAAAAAAATTACTTATAAAATATATAAAAAATAAAATGCTGATTGAAGCAGTTGATCTATACGAACGGAATTCCATCATTACATTAAATAGTTATAGGAAGAAATTTTCGAGATCCCCATATCCGATGCATTACAAACCAAAGAAAAAGTTGGCCTCTTGGCAGTTCGCAATTGTGTGGTTATATTTCATATTGCCGCTTAATTCAGCAGAAAATAACAAAAAAACTACGGGGAATATCGCAAGTTTCTTTATTGATTGATTGGATGTCATTTCGTTTCGCCGTCTTCACATAATCACTCACGGGAACCCTTTCCCTAGAGCACGCCAATATACTCGAGATAGATAGATACATGCACATAGATTTGTTATAATGGATGTGACGTTGTTCAAATTACCTGAATCAAAGGAGAGTAATGCGATCTGAATTTCATTTTCGTGACGGTATATACCCCAAGAGTATTATGTCCATCTTCCAATAGAGTAAAGTCTCTAGATTACCGAAGGCATGCGTGCACGTTGGAAGGGTCGGGGTGGTGACGATAAACGTTCATGTGAGATTAGCATGATGAATGGATGTGCTTGACGAAACGGGGTTTTGACGCACTTGATTATAAATCGTTTGATCCAACAAATCATTGCGCTGAAAAGGCTGTCATAAGGTCGTCATCGTAGGAAAACAGAATGAAGTGCCCATATGGCCTCCTTTCAGAAGATGCGTGTCATCTTTAAAATTTACAGACGACAGGATGAAGTATTCCATTCAGAGATAAATACCTGCGGCTGTCTATTAAATCATTTTTGTCGGGAGTTAGGTACGTAAAGGTGAGAAAATTATCGTATCTGACGCCAAGATAAGCTATACTTATAACAAAAGAGAGACAATAATTCTTTAAAGGAAAATGAGAAAGAATTGAGGACTTTCATTCGTTGGGTTAGTTCCTTTTATTATTTCTTTTTTTTTCAGACGAAGAGATAATGATTTCATGATTTTCTGAAGTCTATTCACGATTCTTCATTAATTTTAACTGTCTTATCTAAATTTCTCCTTAAAGGGGAATTATCCCCTCAGAGAAATTTGGCTTCAGTGAATGGAGACAAAACCCAAAGACATATTGTAAAAGTTTCAGAAAAATCAGACAATGAATGAGAGAGATATGAATTTTCAGATTTTCAGTTCACTTATGATATAGAGATCCTCCAATTGGCAACGCGACCACGATGTGTGATGTAATGCAGGGAGATCTTTCCCATACCTATTGTACACATTTTACTAAAATCCTTTTTTTTTTCAATTCTAAAGGTAGAATATAGAAATTTGTTTATGGATGACATGTAAATATATGAAACACATAATAAATCATGCACATAAAATCTGTTCTATCAATAAAATGAACATAAAGAGACATTTTGAATAGTTTTTGTGCACACAATATGGGGAGTTCTCCCTGTATGACATCACAAATGGTGACCGCGTTGCCAATAGGCGATTTCCTATGTCATCAGAGATCTCAACATTCAAATACTCATAACTTTCTCATCATTTATCCGATTTTTACGAAATCTTCACTGATGTGCTTATTTGATTTTTCTGCAACCACAGTAAGCCAACTATCTATAAAGGGTCAATTCTCCTTTAAAGAAACTCATTTCTGAATGCTTTTGTCCAAGTTATACCGATATTGTTGTTGACATGTTTTGGAACGTACACACACACCCACATACACACACATATCCTCATTTACACATACACAAACCACATACACACCCACACCTTCCCCACACACAACCACGCACACCCTTCACACACACTTACCCTATCTCATCCACACCAGCACACATAAACATACACATTTACACCCTCAACAAACAAACCCACACACATACACACACCCCTCACTCACACTCACAAACAGTAATTAGGGAATTACTACGTCCCAAACATTCAGTGATAAACAAAACATCAAAGGGGAAATGTTATTGTGAATTGGTTACTCTGTGTGTGTGTCTGTGTGTGTGTGTGTGTGTGTGTGTGTTGGTGGGTGCATGTGTGATGATGTGTGTATGTGTGAGGGAGGATAGGTGTGTGTGTGTGTGTGTGTGTGTGTGTGTGTGCGTGCGTGTATGTGTGTACACATATTTTGTTAACATTTGTTTTTAATCTTCATCCATCTATTTGGCGCAGGTGAGATTTACCGTCTTCTGAAGATTGTCTGATACTCATGCGTGCAAAGATCCAAATGAAAAGGGTACCAACAAATGCTGGGAGGATGACTCTACAAGACATATCATGAAGCCCATGATTAAAGGTTAATGCTTCAAACTAGACAACTTCAAAATGATGGGACATTTTTTTTTAACTAACTCTGTATGTGCGCACTAATGTAGGAAATTGAAAATTAGTTCTTTTCTTAAAAAGAACAAAACAAATCAAAATATGAAAGAAGTCTTTTTGGATGAATAACGTCTGGTATATGAAATTAATATTGGCGATTACGACATTGTCAAAATATTCTTGTCTTGGTTATCTCATGAACGGGAATTACCCTTTCCATGAAAGGTAATGTAACTCAGTTATGTGTTTACAATATTGAATTGGATTATTCAGGTTTATTTATTTTCCAATAAGTCGAAACAAATGGCTTTCTTTGAGAAAAGGTGACGATCCACCAAAAATTCATGTTGTGTCACATGGCTCCTCCTCTACTCTTCTCGTACCTTCGTTTATACAACACCCACCTCGCACCACAGTCGTTCCTCTTCTTAAACAAAATACAGGTGTGCAAATTTGGCTCCTTCATCGGAGCGTGCGTAGAGGGGCGTGGGAACGTGCTCAAGTGGTTCCTTTTACTATCACTCAGTAAAGGTTTGCTCAGTCTAGAATTATGATTGTGGGTAATTGGGTTATTGGTACTCCACACAATTACATAATGTGTGTGGGTTGAATCTAACGACCTGACTGTGTAAAGAGAGTTGACTTGTTTTCTCGTGCCTTGGGACACGTTTCTTACACTCAACGTATTAAATCACCTGTTACAAAGTTCCATCTCCAACATCATGACGATGTTCCAAGAAATACAAAAGGGGCAAAGCTCGGGTTCGCCTCTAAAATTTGTTTGATTCAAATAACATGTTTATATGCACGATTCATTGTTTTTGTTAGTGTGGAGGATTTAATGATTACTCACAGGGGCGTTGAGCCGGGGGCTGGGGGCTTAAGCCTTCAGTTTTTGTTTTGTGGTAGACAAGTAGCTATAGTCGTTATGACCATCCGATTAAATTAATATAATATTAAAGAGTAATCAGCCTCCTCACTTTCTGCTTAGCCCCCCCCCCCCATTTTAACGATCCACGTCCCCTGACTAATAAATCAAGAAAAGCTATACATTAAATGATGATACTCCATTCGGATCTATTTTCCCTTTCCCTTTTATGTTATGTGTTTTTAGCAACCACTGCATGTGAAGACAGTGAAGTTATTTTGTAGCTTGTATTTAATTCGAAATGTATTACTGTGGGATTCTAATGATTTTAATGCATATTTAATATTATATTGTATACACGGTACATAATGTTATTCTTCATTATTAAGGCAACAAATTAAAGAAGTAAATAATAATGTTGCTGTAAAGAAAAGGACCGTACGCTCTACATTTTACCACACAGTGGTGTTTGAATAAGTATGCTATGACATTTCAAGGAATGGCACAGTGTGTTCATTTAATAAGAAAATTAACTCACTGTGTGTGAAAGGTAACATATTAAATTTACAATGATCTCATAATGTAGCTGCAAAGAAAATCAGCATAGTTTAAATAGGACTAAAAAAATACTGTAATAATCGCTGAAAGTATGAATACTAAATTAGAAAACAGCACAATGTGCATATCAAAGTGTGGAGTCTGGACTATTTGGTAATCCATGTCAACCAATGGACCATGACTTCTGGAACACCTTCAGTCTCTATTTCTCTATTTGCAAGGTGTCTTCGAACTATGTTTAAAATGTGCGCCACACACTGTCTCAGATTGTGGTTTCGCATACAACACACTGCGCGTACAACACACCATAGGGTGAACGCAAGGCATGGTACAAAGTGGTTTTCAGACACTTTCATGAGTGAAGACTGAACAAATTGCATCAATACTCAAAATCCTTTCACACTTCTAAAGATGTAAGCGTAATGCTAACTATACCGAATAATTTATTATTACTTAATAGTGAATTTTTAATGTAATTCCCAGTGTGTTATATTGGATGCCTGGTCTGCATTCTCGCCTTGAGCAAAAGTCTGAAGGAAAATTAACGATCACTGTTCTCATTTTGGCATGCTGAATACAAAGCTAGAATAAAGAGAAAATGAGGTGTGTGTATGTGAGTGTAAACTGTAAGATGTGACTGTGAAAAAGCGCCAGCCATCATCATTTGCTCATTTTGGAGGGACTTCTGATTCTTCATAAATCCTCTTGCATGGATATCACTTCTCACTTGAGATGAGTTTATAGAGATTGGAAAGAGTGATTGATGGTGTAGGTTATGCAGGTTTCTTACAGACATCGATTCCAAGGGAGATTGGGAACAGAATATCGTATGTTTTACCTGGACACATAGTATCGTATTCCCTTGCAAACGAGGCCTATAATCTTGCTCATGTATTTCAATAAATCCATACATATTGTAGCCGAACGAATTGTCACACATTACGAATATTCAATGTCATTTTAGTGTTGTTTTATACCGCGGCCAGTGTGACGAGTTATCTCCCATCCTATCGGATGTTCGAAAGAAGTTGTAAACATAAAGTACATGTAATCATGTTTTCAAATATACCTTAAAAACAAGACCTGCTTCAAAGAATTTAATAAGCCTATACGATATTCCTTTCTTTGCTTTTTTGTATCGAATTCTCAAATAATTTAAAGCCTTTTAAAAACAATGGACATGGCACTCTCGCTGAATATCACACGATTAATTTCAGAAAACTTTTTGAAATACAGTAGTTATTAATGATTGACTATGGGTATTCTAATGGGAATTAATTACTGAATCCAAACGCTTTGAAATGTAGATAAGCCAACTTCGAATAAATAACGTGCAAGTACCAAAGTGATAGAACATTCTACTTTCAAGTGATTAAGGATTAATATTGGTGAATAAATCTTGCAATTTGTAAAGACATCGTTTTAAATGGCATATTACTTTAACTGCATGCTGGATGTGACTTCATAATACTTAAATGCAGAATGCCTATATCTGTTTCTAACTTTTTTCTTGGAACGTATATCCCAAGTAATGATGTTGACCCACCCACCTTCCTCTTATAAAAGTGTACTCTGTGACAGCCTGTTGGGAATAGATGTGTTTGCTACATGTATCTTCAGGGCGATGAGTATCCCGAGAAAACGACCATACACGAATCAAAGTATTAGCCTCATTTTTCGGCCTGTTATCGTTCAATCTTCTCTCGTTGATTGACCCAGTATGATTGAAGACTAAACTCTACATAGGTTGAAAAGAGGTGATGTTTCATCAAATATTATAACCGAAGGGTGAGACAAACTTAAGCCGACATGCTGTTAAAGATAGTTCAAGAAATCATTTTTTTTCAAATGTGTAATACTTTTGCTAATGTCCCTCAAAATATGGATATTTTGACCACATAAATAAATATTAAGGTTATATGGTGTTGTTTCCTCGTATAACATATCTTTAACCACACACTTTATTTTGTTGTGTATTTTCAGGTGGCTAAGATGGTTCTGATCGTGGTACTGTGTTTCTTCGCCTGCTGGTTCCCATACTTTCTGGTTAGCCTTTTGGCACAATTCACCACGCTCTTACGCGATGAGAACTATATCTTCTCTCTCCTACTCATTCACCTCTTCGGTTTTGCCAACTCCTTCATGAACCCTGTAATATACGCATTGATGAGTCAAGCTTTCCGCAGCGGATTCTGGTTGATATTGACCTTGTGCTGTCCTCAATACCGTGATCTTGTGGCACCGAGTGGACGAAGCGGTGACCGCCGCAGCCCTGGCAGCGTTACCGCTGTTTCGCAAACAGAGGTAGTCGCCGAACGCCAACCTCCAAAACGTGGTTATAATCGCTTCTTTCGACGCGAAAGCACGCAATTTTCTGCTGTCTCCGACCAAGACGAAGATCGAATTGGAATGACCAAGATAGGGAAGGGAGGAAACAGCTCCAACAACAACAATCGAAGGATGGCCAACAGCCAGACTGTACAGGAAGCTGAGCGGAAGCAACGAGCAGAGCGTCTGCTGCACAAGTTCCTTGACGAAGAACCGCCAAGAAAATTGAATGATATCAAGAATGTTGGTGACAGTACGATCGCAGCTGTTGAATCACCAGTGTCGAATGAGTGTGAGACGCCTCTTATTGGGAATAGCGATACGGAAGAAAAATGTAAGTCAAATGGTCCACATGTTATCTACCGAAAATTTGAGGGCAGTGCTGCCGAAGCTACAGTGGATGACCCAGGAAGTAGACTAGCCGATGAAAGAGTCCTTGACCAGGGTGGACAGGTTCCAGTTAACACTGTTAATAGTGATAATCATGATACGGTACCATCGGATGAGCTGATCAAATTTAATGCCAGTATTTCAAAGTGTGCTGCATGGAAGGCGGCTAACGACACTTCAAAGCCAGATGAAGTTATTCTGATGATTAATGAAGATGTACCAGATGCCAAGAAGTCAGTCATTGGTAGGAATACTGTTCCACAGATTGCCATTCACAACTCACCGACACCTGGTGTAGAACAACTCATGGACTGTGAACGAGGAACGGCATGGAATTCAGCAAAAGTGAGAAATGGATCAGTCCCAGATGAAGCTACTACTAAAGTGTGAATGTGAAATACCCCTAATTTCAAAGCCACAACTGTTAAAAGACGTATGTGCACAGAGAAAAAAAATCATGAAAAATCACCCACTCTTCAAAAGCACTGAGAAAGATTTGTGTATTTGGGGGAAAGCAAGAATTTGTTTCTGAAGACTCACTGTGCGGTGCAGCCAAGGAGATACTATATATTTGAAAAGCAGGAAAATGGAAATAGTTGTATTTTGTATACAAACTTTGTAAAAAGTGTTCATATGTACAAGCGATTTGTTAAGAAACATTTTCAACCTTGGCAATTATGACAGAGCTAATTCGACAACGAAAAGTACATGAAATGTAAAAAAAAAAAAAAAAAATGATTTGAGCTGTAGCCTACAGTGGTGATGTTTTAAAGCATTTTTGTTGTGTTATGTCAAAGTATATTCTTGTTAGCTTTGAAATTATAGAAGCTAGTTGATTATAAATAGCTTCCACTTTCCAATATAGTTCTATCATAATGTGCTATTAAATCAAACGTACAAAATACAAATTCATTAATGATTTGCACTAAATTAAGTTTGATATATCAGAGATGATTAGCATGATTTTAAAAGTAAGATTTGGGATTAACTTTTGAACCCTCCGTTTAGGCCGTCTAAATAGTTGTCCTTAAAAATGATATAATTTTTTCATGAAGAACTTCTGCTATTACCTCACAATAATATTAAAACACACATTCAACTTTGTATTGAGAGCAATCGGTACCCAAAATCAATATTAAAAATCGCAATATTGATGAATATTAAATGATGATACTCATATGATCTACCACATAACTGTAGTGTCTTGGCATGAGAAACAGTAAGTTGTTTTAGTTCTTTGTAATATTTACATTTCTTATCACGTGCACTTTAATTAAAAGTTTCAATATATCTGTTTGTAGTAAAGTTGTCGTATTTGGGAATCTTATATGAAACCGCATAGAATCTATACATGAATAAGGATAATGAATTGTCTGTTTTTGAACGATCTTAAATTAATCAGCACTACTATGCACTAATTAGAAAGTCATCCTTAATTTCCTTTGTCTTCGATTTTTTTCTTCAAATATCCTTTTCAAAGATTATTAATGTTGGATATACATACAAAAGGGAAAATGTAAGAATCCGAAAAGAATGTCGAGTACTGCCTTGATAAAGGATGAAGATTTAAAATCAAATTAGCTACAAAAAAAGGAAATCATTTTGCATTCTTAGATTCCATCATCTTAAAAAAATTTAACCACTTTTAAAATCATAGCTTTCTCAATTTTGAATTGGATTTTGTTAAAATTTCACAAACCGTTTTCATTTTTCCATTTATGTTGATATTACATTAAAGCACGGGTATGATGTTGGTAGGATGAAATCAAATAGATTTAGTTACTGTTTTATTTTTAAAAATTTTTTAATTCTTGAAGAGCTGATTCTTTTTGAAATTTATATTATAGATTACAATTAGGACGCAAGTTTAAGTTTTGATACATTTTTATTGTAAAACGTAATATGAAAAAAAAAAAAAAAAAAAATGTAGACACAGTTATAATCTCACCTTTCACTCGATATGTGTTTTATGATATCATACTTGTTTCGATTTTCACATTGCTTGTACATTTAGAGGCTATAACAATTAAAGAGTATAACATTTTGAAACTTGCATTGCTTTAATCAATTAAATTTAACGTATCAATTAACTTTATTGTTCACGTTAATTTTCTTATATAAAAAATGTACATTGTATGTAAGTCAACGAGAAAAATTTAAATTTTATATTGATCAAAAAGTTGATAACGTTGTTGCTGTGATAAACCATTTTATTTGTTGTTGCTATGGTATAAGAGAGTATCTGCCCCGTAGATTATTTTGATAAAGATACAATAAGCCTCATTCTTAAACAAAGTCAACTCTCGTCCTTGTTGATGACAAACTTATGAACAACAAAATACATTTGATATCAATTTGAGGTTCAAATTCTTGCAGAAAATAGTATTTTTGTAATTTCTAGTGTGATGTTTTAGTAACGTATTTGTAGTTAAAATACTGTAGCAATGCAAAATCGAGAATATAATTCGGATGAAAGATTGAGGGGATACCAATATTAAACACACTTTCATAGAAAACGATATAAATACTGATTCGAATCCATGTCTTTTAATAGAAGATAGTATTGTTCGTGACGGATATTTTTAAAAATCATGCAAGTTGATAACCGTATGTCTGATTTTCGCGAAAATGGTTTGAAAAGATTCAAAGTAAAAATTCAGCGAGTGGCACTGTCATAAAAAATAAAAAAAATTGTCGCGAAGAGTTCAATTTTTTTCCTGATAAATCATTAATCAAAGACACAACGACGCAAGAATGATAAGCTATACTTGCATTTTATGTCCACTCCATTAAAATGATTTTGATCCAGGGTTAGCCGTGGTAATCATCGGTGCAATAGGGTTGTATTCATTAAGAGCTATCATTATTATTGTCTGATGTTATTTGTTTTCTGAATTTAAGTTCAATAAAATGTTTGTGCTAACGTGGATATGTGTCAAATGTCATATGTTGTAACTGAGACAAAGTGAGTGATTGATAGGATGAAAGCATATGAGTTTCACAAATGACAATGGAGTATGATGCTCAACACGTCTTTACACAGAGGTATAATTTATTGTAAAATCAAATTTAAACAATATCAACAATTAACACATTTTACGGACCACCTGTTAAAAGGTAGATTTTTTCATATATTCTACAGAATATAGTATTGTACCTGACCAATTTTCCTGGTATTTTTCATGTAAATATGAAGGTAGTTTGACATCTAATTGATAAGCGTAAAGTAAGGAGACATCATATATTATGTGGGCGAGGGAGAAGGTGGGTGTGCGTACGATGTGTGGGTTTATTTGCGGGTGTGTAGAAATCCGGTTGAAATTCAGGGTGCTAATCACCACGAAATTGCATACTTTTACGAATGAGAATTAGAGAAAATCTTGATTAATTCCACCTTCTAGTCTATCAATTTCTCTTACATCTGATAAGCCTGACGAGGATATGCGATAAATGTTTCGGAGCCAGTGGGATTTCACTCTATTAGTGATGAAGAAAGAAGTGGTTCAAAATGAAAATAGTATCATATTCGACATGAAGACGTACTGGCGTGGCAATTTGAATCTGGCGCTATAGCGTAATAAATATTCAGTGAAAAAGAGGGTAGAATAATGACACAGACATGTTAAGTTCCTAATGAAATATAGGGAAACTGATTATCAAAATGCTCTGTTGTATTGTTTTGAATATAAAGGGACTGTTATAGTCTTTAATAAAAGTCAAGGAGAATGAATGAGTGAAAGTGATGAGGTAATCTATCCGGATGAACTCATTTGCTGCATAGTTCTATTCATAGGGTTACAACTCTTGCCATTGTCACACTGATTCATTGAGGTAGTTCTCAAAATATCCTTGCCAGTTTAATGCTGGGATATAGTTTTGGTAAATACAGGTGCGGATCGGGGGGGGGGGGGGGGAGGGGGAAGTGCATGGTAATGCCCCATTTGTAAAGGACACAAAAATTAGCACCCTGTGCAAGAGAATTACTATTCTAATTTGCACGGTTATGGAACGCCATGAATGAGTCAAAATTAACGATGGAATAAATCAGCCAACAGAGTCAAAGATAAACCAAAAGTCAGAAAAAAAATTTTTATTATGCAAAAATGTTATGTTTCACCATTTGTTTTCATATCATTGATTTATGCTTTGACTTCAATTTATTTTTGTCTTTGTTGGCCGATTGATTTCATCGTCAATTTTGACTCTTTCATGGCGTTCCATAACCAGGTGCAAAATGAATAGTGCAAGTGAATTCCTGTGCAGGCTAATTTTTATGTCCTTTACAAAAGTGGGCATTAAAGCTCATGTATAGTATTGGGAGAATAGATTTTTTGTTTTGCTTCCAAAGCAGAATAATATGAATGAATACCTCAATTAACTTCTGTGTACAAAAGGATTGTTATTAATCCACTCTAACACCTGAATTTAGCAACAAAACTGTGTAAATATATCAATTGGACAGTGCCACATCGATAGGATCTCACAGGCACAATGGCAGCATACAGCGGTTGTGTACAAAGTATATGTGATGCGTCACGTTCGAAATGAGAGACTAGCTGCCGATTTTTGAAATCCATTTTATTTGATATTATTGATCCCTGATTCATCGCCTTGAATTTGATATATAACCCGACTGAAGAGTAAATGAAGTGGAGATATTAGCTCTGAACGCGAGGGAATTGTGCTCTTTGGAAATCAAAATCAAGAGAAAAAACGTCTGCGCGAAGTTTGACTTCCGTTTGACTCCGCGCCAGAAAAAATAAGACCATTTTGTCACCGCTCTACCACCAAGCCCTACAACCACTTGTTACAAAGGTGTGAAACATTGACCAATGAGTAGGCTGCATTCAGGTATACAGAGCAAACAAACTGTCCCAGTCACGCCATGATCGAGCAAACGCAGGCAAGCGGAAACAAGCGATGTGCTAAATTATCTACAGCGACACAGACACTTACGTATAGTTACGTCCGGTTGCGTCCAAAAATTATTTTCTTTTCTGCGGATCCCCACGGAATGCCTACCACTCATAGTTAAGCAGTAGAAAATTGATAATTTCATCTCATTTCATTTCATTCAATGGGGATCCGCAGAAAAAATAATTTTAGGACGCAACGGACGTAACATACGTAAGTGTTCTGTGTGGACTGCTAGGATAATGCTTACATGTCACACAGGACACACTGTATAGTTACGTCCCGATGCGTCCAAATATTATTTCTTTTCTGCGGATCCCCACTGATGCCTACCGTCATAGTCAGGCAGTGAAATATTGATAATTTTTTTCATCAGTAAACAAAGAAATACATGAAGAAATGATAGATATAGAAGATGAAATAATATTTGGACCGCAACGCGGACTATCTATATCGTAAGTGGTCTGTGTGACTGTAGCAATACATTCATCTTACTGCAAAAAAAAAGAACCTGAATTTGGTAGTTGTTTTATATCTTCGTCAAAATAAATAAAAACGTCACTCTTTCTAATTTATTGTTATTAGAAAAAGTCCCGCTCTTTTAAGAAAGTGTTTACCAATCCTGGCGCTAAATTAGTTAGAAACCAAACTATTTTTAAAACCTTTGGGTGTTTATTACGATGTTTGCGTCGTTCTTGAATGAACGCTGTATACTCTACTCATTATATAAAGCGATCATTTATCTGAACTCTGTTGGAAATTTCGAACATAATAATGGTCTATAACTAATATCTTGACAGGGGCTTGTGGCAATTTTTGTTTATATTCTATTGAATAAGTATAGTGATAGAGATAAGCCTCCAAAAATGTTGTTAATAATATTGCCCTACGATGTATTAGAATTTCTCTGATCATGTTTATTGAGTGGCTACGTTAGCTTAAGACAATGAAAATAAAAACGTAAAATGATTTTGCTCGATTCTCGTCCCCCTTTTATTTGAATTCAAACTTGTTACCAGTAATAAGAAAAGATATTAAATTTTTAGAAATGAATATTTTAAGATAAATCGTATTTTGTTTCGTGCGCCTAAACGTTTTTAGTAAAACGCTAACTTCTTTCTAACAACGTTACTTTGTAAAATAACCTGCAGAAGATTAAACCTATATACTTGTATCAATAGTATTATCACGTCAACCTACTCTTTGTATGTCTATGTTTCCCTGATGGAACAAATTGTTTATAGAGGGAGTTTAATTTCCCATCAGGACACAGATATCGTGGGCCCTTAAATAAAATGCTGAAAACATCATTTGGATCCAGATAGTTAAGTCAAGCAATAAGAGTAGCTTTCTCCCACATAACCACCCCCCCTCTCCCCCACCCGATTGTTAATTTGACATTCGGTTTGCTGCTCGCTATCCCTCGATGCATGAAACAGCTTTTCACAGCAGTTGTGCATCGCAACGCAAAATTTCCTGAGTGGCAGCTAAAGAAGTTTAGTTCGCTATTCGCTCACAAAAAACGAAACAAAAAGCCAGTGTGAATACATACATCACATGACAAAGCCATGCGTTTGAATAAGGCGGAGCTAAACGAGAGGGAAGATGAGCGTGATCGTTCGCATCTGTATGTCCGGGAAAAAAAAAATTATGAGCCGAAAAAAAACTCGCCGAAAAAACCTGCTTTTTTACCACTTTCCCCGTTATCATTTTTCACTTCATTTTTTTTAACAGGCAAAGATGAAGCAGTGTAGAACACAGAAAATCAACAAAAAAAATTTCCTCAAAATTTTGACTTTTTTATTAGTTTGTCGATTTACTCGGATCTTTGATCTGCGACTTCTCATTTCGACAAGACGTATCACATATGCTCTTCCATACACAGACTGTACACACAGAATTCACTCACGCTATACCAATCAGCTGATGGTTGGCATGCCCTGAGTTCTGGGGTGAGAGTGAAGGAAGTATGGCCTCATTTCGATGAACATCTCCCCGTGCTCATGCAAACTATTACATATCATTGAAAGACATGCATGGAACATAATTATATCCTTTGTCCATATATTGATATGTCATTAGAACACTATGAGGACAATATGAGCAAATTTAAAAAAAAGAAGCAATTTTCTCTACTACAACTATACTTGGGCTTTAATCACTGAAGCATGGGTTATTTTCAGAAATTTTTTTTTCGGGGTGTCATAATGATAGTTGAGTATATGAGCCTTATATACATATAAATCTTTCCCCCGAGAATCATATATTTTTCTATTTGGTAGCTATTCAAAAAGTGTATAGTTCTTTTTGGGACGCACTGTATATGGATTTTGATGGTTAAGATACTCAAATCTGACAACTTTATTCTGATCTAATATACCTAGTATGTGTTAAAGGTGTTATAGGTGTTATGTGTTAAAGGTGTTATAGGTGTTATGTGTTATAGGTGTTATAGGTGTGGAACGAGCTTCCACCGTCCTTACGTAATTGTACTTCAGTAGAAACATTTAAACAACACCTAAAAACACTCCTATTCAACGCTTATTATTCCTAGCTCGTTACTTTCGTTTATTGAATTTAAGTGTGTTATATATATATTTTTTTCGTTCCCCCCTCTCCTCCTTTTTCCATTGCGCCTTGAGCACTCCACAAGGTGAATTTGGCGCATTACAAATCATAATATATTATTATTATTATTATTATTATTAGTAGTAGTAGTAGTAGTAGTAGTAGTAGTAGTAGTAGTAGTAGTAGTATTTAGGGATTTAATATGAGTGCGTGCTCGATATGGATTGAAACTAACTACCAAACTACACTAACAGTCAACTTAGGTAGGATTGATCATTTTGAAGAGGTCAGATTTTGGTTTCCTGACACCCAAAAGACATAAATAAAAGTGGTTTATTTCATTTCATTTCATTTATTTCCACATTAAAAAACATCAAAATGCAGTTTGTCATAGAATAATTTTACACAATCGTGGCGGGAATATAAAAAGCTCAAAATAGGCTTGTTGAAAATAATCCCTTTAAAGTGTAACATAGTACAAATTATTCAAATTATAAAAGTAATAAATCAAAACAATAACAATATAGTAATACAAGTACAAAAACATAAACATAAACAAGATAAATTAGATTACGTAAAATCGGGAAGGATATACAAGAAAGGAAAGAAGGTGGAAACGTAAAAATTAATTTACTCTTTAGGATACATTACTCAGGGTGTTAATGATTTGTTGTTTGTACAATCACTTAAACTGTTTTACTATTCTTTAAATGTCGTTGGAGGATATTCCATAGAATGGGACCATTATAAAATATTGATGATTGAGACATTAGGGTACGACTAAGAGGAGTATGAATATTTTGGGCAATTCTAGTATTATAATTATGTATAGTACAATTTAAAGTGAAATAGTTATTCAGAGCTATCGGAAGAAGATTTCTAGACAGTTTAAACATGAAAATTGCGGTTTCTAAAGATAATAAATTTTGAAAAGGTTAGATTTGCATTTTTTTAAATAAAGGTATACTTGGTGAAAGGTAAGACGAATGAGTTACTAGCCGAATTCCACGTTTTTGGAGTTTATGTATGCGTTCCACGTTTTTCTTCGAGGTAAAACCCCATACAATGTTGCAATAATTAATATGAGTAGAAATTAGAGTATGGTACAACATTTTTTAAATATTTTGTGGCAAGAATTGCAATTTATACCTATAAAGAGTGTGATAATTGGGCAAAATATGCCATTTTGGCGGCCATTTTGATTTTTTTTTATTTAGCGATGTCAGACGTCACCCTACGCAAGTATAATTGTCATTTTTGGTTTCTACATCTGAACTGACCATAGAAACAACTCGTTTGAAGAAAAAAAAATGTGATTCACCAAACCCTACTGTAATGTAATGGCCAACAGGCGCATAACCTGTATAGCATTAGTTGCCAAAAAACAAAATTCTAAAACATATCGTGTCGTAGGCATAGTCATAGTTAAAACGGATTTGAATAGGTTCTTGCTAATGAAATTCATCGTCATTCCCTATCTTGTCACAACCTACGCTAACCTACGATAGCACCTACGCCAAATGAAGTTTGGCTACGCTCATTGACGTCAAGTTCATGCTATTGACCACTATTATTTTTTTTTACCATGATGACAATCCAACCTGGATATATGAACGTTACTTTTGGCGAATGAGGCAAATAAAGGGCCTGTCCCACAGAAGGCGATCGTTGTGGCGACAACCTGCGAACTACTTTTTAGTACCCATCGCCACCATGCGCAGGTCCAATCGCCTACAAGATCGTGAATTGTCGCGTCTGTCGCCAACAAATAAGTAGCAAAATTCTGTTCGCCGCTGGTTTCTCAACAAGTTAAACAATAGCCGGCGTCAGTTGGGTTGACGTCAATGACCGTAGCCTGTCTTCTCTTGTCGCGGCAAGGTACTATCGTAGATTGTCGCCAGATAGAACATGTTTAGCAAAGCGGAACGGCGGCCAGTTGTAGGTTGCCGCGCTCCAGCGTACGTTGCACGCATCGCTGAACCGAAAGGCCAGTGAAATTTAAGCCGCTACGACCTTTATCGCCACCTACGTTCACCAAAATCATAATCGGCCTCCCATTCAGATACTGCACAGTCGCCGCTGATTTTTGAAATTTTCAAAAACCTCTCACGACCCAAATTATGATGCGCGACTGAGAGAACTATCACGAACCTAAAGGCGACAGGCCGCCATCAGGTAGAAAACACTCGATCGCTTGTGTCAGTCGTAAGGATCGCCACAGTGCGCAAGTTCATATTTTAGTTGATTTTAAGCTGCGACAAGAGAAGTCGAGCCGCGAGATGCGCGAAGGTCGAGGCTATTGTATTATCGGATACCAACTATTGTTAGCCTATTGTTTGCGTGGAAGCAAGTCGTTGTCGTAGCCTATCGTGGACAGAGTCGTAGATACGTAGATGATCTTCGGTCACCTACGATTCTGACACGATTCTGGCAGGTTCTAACATGCATAGGTTGTCGCCACAACGATCGCCTTCTGTGGGACAGGCCCTTAAGCTGCTCTCTCCATTTGGCACAGACAGTGGGTTTACAGGTTAGTCTCTACCCGAGACGGTAATTTGTTTAAAGTGTCAAATTTGAGTCTGTGTTTACAGACTAGACCGGCTCGGTTCTGTGAATTCTTATCAAAATTAAAGAATTAAGATTGTTTGTAAAGTCACCCCTGAAAAAATATGTTAACTATTAATTGTTCTGTATTATAAATATCCAATGGGAATGTGCCTGATACGTGTCATGGTCCCGCATGCGCAATCCTGACGTCAATCGTTGTTCCCTTTCGAGAACACACACATTTTGGATCAACAATAATTATATAATAATTGATGGGCGGGCTTGGTAAGACGACGCGTATTTTACTTGTATCATGGAGAACTTAGTATCGCCATGCTCAGATCGAAAAGCCCACAAACGCCCCGACATGTTTATGACAAAAATCAATCATACGATATCTAGGTAAATACCATAGTAAGCGCATTGTGTTACCAATAAAAAATATAAAGAAGTGATAATTAAGTACATGAAGCGGGAAGAATTAAGAACTGATGCCGAAGGGTGTTAAGTGAGAAAAACAAGAAAAATGATGTGGAATATTCGAATCCGATCTCCCATAACTAGGTTTAGTATCTTGTTGGAATCATGTCGATTATTCAAATGGCTGAACATTAAATCCACCATCCTCCACTTGTACGAGAATACGAGTGCTTGTTTATCTAGTTAAAGTCTAACACGGGCGGCAACATCGCCGAGAGAAAAGGTCCTCTTATTCTGGAGTACTTTCTCTCATCATGATCATTGTTCTATTGATTGTATCATTATTTCTGTTTATATCATAAAATATAAAAATATGTTTCTTAAAGGAATTAGAATCTGAATGAGACTCTACCAATTAAGTACTGAACACAGGCGATCCCATTAGGCGAAAGAGTAGCAAGATCAGCTTGGGAACAGGGGTTAGGCAGCAGAAGGCATTGCAGAAGGTGACTCATGGTCTCCTCCTCTCCGCATTCGCATGCTTGCCGTTCTTCAGTGCTGATGCCCCATTACCGCCTTGCAATGGCTGACTTCAGCCTCAGGCGATTTAGACACAGCCAGAGAGGTTAATGTTCGCGGAAAGCTGGTGGAAACTAAAAACTCCTTTGGGCTGATGTTGACACTATGTGGTGTAGACTCGAGGCGGGTTGACCAAAGGTCTAGCCTACGGTTGTGGAGGCTTTGGTTAAGGGGCACAGTAGAGTCTAGAAGACTGTGCCTGGATCTTAATCGCTTTCTTGTTGACATGGTGTTGAAGAGAGGGTGGAGTGGATCATTTTCTTGTCTAAGATTCTCCTTTTGGCAGAGTGAAGACATCCTGATATGCAGACGGGCAATGTCACTCAGGATGTACAGATCCTCAACCTTGGTTGGTTTAAGGCAAACTGTTATGGCCCTACAAGTGCTGTTGAGTGGTGGGTCTATCTGTAAAGCGTGGGCCAACCAGCCTCATACAGGAAATGCATATTCTGCAGCTGATTAGCAGAGGGCAAGGTCTGTTGTGATGATGGTGCTTGCATCAGTGCCCCATTTCAAGTTAGCTGGTTTCTTCAGGATGCCGTTCCTGGCACTGACTTTCTTTTTTGTTTTTAAAATGTGAATCTGGTAGGTAAGGGAGCGATTTACAGTGACCCCGAGGTAGACTGGGTTGGAAGTGTGCTGTATGGCATTTTCTTATCAATTTAATTTTAGCTAGCGGTTGGCCTCTCTATTTTTTGAAGTGGAAAGCGCTAATCTGTGTATTTTGCGGAATTTGCATGGAGGTGGTTGGATCCGTAGTATGGGACCAGTCCGCCTGGGGCAGATGAAAGTGTAGCTTCAATTTCCTCGAATGAGTCAAACTGCGAGGCGATACAGAGGTCATCTGCGTACATGAAGCTCCTGGTATCTGGATAGACCGGTTGGTCACTGGTGTACGTTAAAGAGAGGGGGAAGAACACTCCCTTGAGGTAGAACATTTTTCTGGGTGCGTCACCGACTGTAGCTCCCATTGGGATCTAAAATGAAGTGCATTTTGGATAGCATTCTTTGAATGAGCTCTGTGAACTTCAGGTCTTTAGTCAGATCGTGGAGCTTCTTGGCTTGGATCCGTGACAGTGTCATAAGCCGCTAATATGTTTACAAAAACAGCTCAGTGATCAGGACCTTCTGAAAACCGTCATCGATATGCCGAGTATTGGTTGATTAGTTGACAAGTATAGGGCTTTTCAGATCTCAAACCAGCCTGTTCAGGGATCCACAAAATGTGGCAATCCGATTCAGCAGGAGACGCTCGCACAGGTTGTAGGTATGGGACCGCTGGGTCTTTGCTCGGCTTTAGAAAGACGAAAGTTATATACACCAAATGGAATTATTTTACATCGTTATTTTGTATTTAGACAGCAAAGTTGGATCATGAAGATAAAATAAATAAATAAATAAAATAAATAAATAAATAAATAAATAAAATAGATAAATAAAAAAAATCCTGGATACCCAACTGATAACGATTTACGAATTGTAGGATTACATTTTTATCGAAGAACGATTTGTCTATAATGTTTTATAGTAAAAAAAAAAAAAAAAAAAAAAGAGAGAAAAAAAAAGCGCCTTCCAAAACTTAAAAAGCGGGTCTAAAAACTTATCTCATTATGTCGAGATAAAATCAAATAAATCAGTGTGGTATCATTGAATCATAATAAAACAAAGAAAAATGGAACTGTATCATTTTGCGGGTTTCCTACATAATGTAGATCAGGGTTTACCAACAGTACTGATTAAATCTCTCTTACTCTTTTTTTTTTCTTCACGACTGTCAAAATCATACCGATTTTCTACAACCTCAAGAGGTTTATGAAATTCAAGAAAACGTGCAGACTCTTTAGATCAATTCACATAGCCGGCTATTTTGTGAAGGATATGAATTTCAATGAAATAAACTTTTATTTGTTATCAAAATGATCTTTTCGATATTTTACATTGGGGTGATTGAAAAATATACAATACCACGAAAACTATCTTTCCTGAATTTATCTTACTGACCCTAAAAAACGAATACACGTATATTATGAAGTGACATAAGCTTAGTGAAGCACCATTCTATCCTTCATCAAAATCTCCGAATATGTTGGAACTGTTTAAAACCCCTAAACAAATCCCTTCAGTTAGATTTAAGAAATTTTTATTCATAAATATTCAAGATATATATATATATATATATATAAATTAGTTCGTTATCTTTTGCTTGGCTTACGGGATTTTGGAAAAAGCAGTGGGACTTCCTAAGGAAATCCTTCTGCTACTAAATTTACAAGACAGAAACATCCTATAGTGTGACTGTATAAATAGGGTTGGGCAAATAATTACTTTTTTCTGAGAAGTTATTTCAAACAAGTTGTTTCTATAGTCAAATGTGAGAATCCAAAAATGACAATTATTTTTGTGTACGATGATGTCTGACGTCGCTAAAGTGCAAAAAAACCGAAATAGTGTATTTTGCCCATTCATCACACACTTTATAGGTATAAACCGTTTTTATTTTGTTTCTTTATGGATTTTGATGGTGTAGAAGCTCAAATCTGACAATTTTATCATGACCTAATGTACCTGGTATGTGTTACAGGTGTTATTTAGTGATTTTGATATAAAGTGATTTTTGCTCGATATGGACTGAAACTAACTACCAAGCTACACTAACAGTCAACTTAGGTAGGATTAATCATGTTGGATAAATCATGTTGGGTTCCCCGACACCCAAAATCTATATAAAAACGTAATAAAAGTGGTTTATACCTATAAAAAGTGTGATAATTGGGCAAAATACGCCATTTCGGCGGCCATTTTGGTTTTTTTGCACTTTAGCGACGTAAGACGTCATCGTACGCTAAAATAATTGTCATTTTCAGTTTCTACATCAAATTTTACTATAGAAACAACTCGTTCTAAAAAAAAAGTTGAGATTCGCCTAACTCTAGTAAAAAGTGCTATATAATTACAGAACTTTATTAGTATTATCATTTATCGCTTATTTCTGTTCATTCTTATGTTGGCTCGCAGGGTCGAAATGCTTTATAGCCAGGTTCACCTTTATGCTACATTCACACACACACACCACACACACACACACACACACACACAACCACACACACACACTCACTCACACACACACCCCCCCCCCACACACACACACTTACGTTTAGTAACGTTTTTGATGTTTTAGCATTATTTCATCTTCTATTTTTATGCGTTTCTTATATTTCTTTGTTTTATTAGATGAATGAAATTATTATTTCCTCTGCTGACTACGATGGAAAAGGATCCGTGGAGATCGACAGAAAAAGGGAATATTTTGACGCAATGCCGGACGTAGGTCAACGTAAGTGTCTATGTGACACCGTGAGGCGAAGACCCAAGGGGAAAATAGCAATATTGCAAGTCCAACCGAGGGTGAATAATTCCCTCTTTACTTTCGAAAGAAAACCTCCTGCATTTGTTTTATACCCTCCTTCAAAAGTTAGAAAGATAGATATCGATAATTTAGTTCTCGTTGATTCATCCCCGGCCGATCTGAACAAAAAAAGGAGATCACGCGCTGAGCATGCGAGCCCGGTTGCAGAGTTGACTACTAGCTGATCTAGTTTTTGCCGCGCTCAGCGGAATCTGATAACTGTCTGCGCCGACGCATCACTGGACTTTCCCGGGAGATGCAACTTGCTGCCCGGCGCGTCTGAGAGATTGCATGATTTGTGACGTCAATGATGGAATAGTGCAATATTCCATCATTGGCGTCACGGCATAGCAAATTTTCTTCACGGGCGTTTTGTTTTGTCATTTGATTGTCTAACCTATATCTGTCATGCGAAACAAAATTATTTTTTTCAGAATGGATGATCATAGAATGCTATCAAATTTACGAGCAGTGTAAGCATGTGTATGAATTTGATAAATTTGTTTTGGTAAAGGGGACTGAAAAAAAAACCCCAAAAAACATGATGCTCCACAAGAAGCAACGACATCGAATATTTGGCTTAAGAGGCTAAAAACACCAATCTGACAAAGTAATATGAGCAGTGCGTGTGCCACTGTGTACAGTAGTAATACATCAAACATCTCACAAGGGATGGCGGGAAACATCACCCTTGATATGGTTTTATGGTTTGTTGTCTCGCATATCGGTATAATACGATGCGTTCAGGGGCGATGGAACCCGGTGTGGAAGCTTGGCTTCAAAGAAGAAGTAGTCCAAAGGGTCTTTCCATTTGGTGACACCTGACACCTTATTTACTCTGGGTTTTCCCCTATTCCACCCGGTCACAATTTATAATGCATGAAGTGTGTACCCCACCAAAAAAAAAAAAAAAAAAAAAAAATCCTCTCTACAGACGTACATCTCATTTCAAGGAATTACGAGAAAGAAAAAAAAAAAAAATCACATTGCAATGTTACTAACATGAGGGAAAAACGTGAAGACACTTGACACACAATGATACACTCAAAAGATACATAAAATGTATTTTGCTATCCTTGTTCGTCATCAAAGTTCCAACTGCATGGCATGTCTTCGACCATCAAATTAATCTACAATGTTTCAAAATAACTGATGCCTTTCAAAATCAGTTTTCAAGTAACAATCGAAAATTTATTGTCTCTCATCAATATTCCCTGACACATAATAAAATCATGTACATCAAGTTTATATAATATTTGAAAAAAAGTTTTACTATGTATACACATAAATCTACCTTTGTCAACAATTTGACACCCTAGTTTATACATTATGTATAATTACGCCAGATCGACTATGGACCAAACAGATAACAAAATGCATTGCCTAGAAAGGCCTATATTCAGTCCCTCGATCTTTGTGGCAATGTGACTAGGTCGGTAATCATCTGCAGTAAGAACCCTCTACAGGAGAGGTATGGCTGCTTTGCGACAGACCGGCTGGCCTATACGATTAACCAGCAGTCTATTATCACTAAATAGAGCTTGATTAATAAGATAAAAGCATTCGCAGGAATAAAATCTCTGATAGTAATATATCACATTATCAAGGGCAGGCCTGCTTGAGCTCTAAAACCTTACTGCTGTACAGCATGAAAATGAAATTAATATCTATCTATCATGTAGTATGTAACAGTTCAAAGACCTAAGAAAAAAATATAATGCATTATTTTAATTATTTCATCCCCCCCCCCCTCAAAAAAAAAAAAAAAAAAATATCAACTTTCCTCTCATACAATAATAAATGAAGATATTCTATGTTTGGGGCTATAATAAAGTACTTTACTAAACCATTGTTGAATAGTGTGATTTTTCACTTTTTGGTGATATATATTATTATATTATCTTTAAATAAATAGAGTGTTGTAAGGAATTACCTAGTTTGTGTGATAAACAGGCTCACTTAGAAACTGCTCAGAAAATCTCAGCATTATTTTTCTTGGAATTGGATTTAATTCTATTATCTTTGTGTGGATTCGATGTAAAGATTACATTTTCTGATAGACTTGCCATTTCACTGTTTTTATTATTATTATTATTATTCTTGTTGTAAAATTATTATATTCTTTAGATAAAACCAGATCAGCATAAAGAGGGATGGCTGCACCTCTGATTTGCCAAGAAAACAATAGTCTAGATTAATAAAAGCTGTTAGAAACATCGCCTCTTGAACATTTTTTTATTTGATGTACTTATTAATGAGTTCTAATATATATCAAGGTTTACAGGTTTATCATGACCATCACAAGTAACTAACCTGGAAATAAAAACAATTAAATAATGGAAAACAAGACAAAATTGCTGATTTCATTACAGATATGATTTCAATCAAGGGTGCACGGATGTGGTACAAGTCCTTACCAGGTAAGGGCTTGTTAGATGTTGTCCTATGATAACATGAAAGTAGGCCCTATACAGTTCTTTTTTTATTGATATCGTTGGTTACTGATAAGACATAAGTGTCAAACATTACATTAACAGTACAGCAGGGCACCACTAAACCAACCTGCTCCCCACTCTTAATCGTTTGCCTATATTTCTACAATCATGATATTTCTTGAATAATATTTGAAAGTAGAAAATTCATATAAGCGACAAACAATTGCTTATCTGTAATCTTTTTAATCAAGCACTGCTCAAACCAACCTTTGTGTTTTATTTTCTTGAATCATAAATATTAAATAAATTAATCTCTTTATAATAACTTTAATTTTGCATCACCATTATTCAAGTTGTGTTCAACTTTTACTAGTCTACTTAATAATTCATATAATGCTTAATCATTAAAATCAATAAAATTGAATAACATATTACTATGACTTGTACACAACAAGCACTTGAGACCTAAATTCTACTGTAATTAAAAGAGAGGAATTAAGAAGGTACCTTTTATATTGCTCAAGCAATTCAACACAAAACAGAGCTTTGAGAATACCATAATTCTGATTCTGAATGAATTGAATGAATTTTTGTACTGCGCAGACATTGCAGAAATGCATCATCGCAAATGAGTGTATGTACATTGCCAGTAAAATACAGATTTAACAGAATCAGTTGGTTTAACATTTATCTACATGTAGCTTTATATGTCCAATGGAGATATATCTAAATCCTAATTAGAGCACTGAGTACAGCTTATTTATATAACCTCAGTTAGTATATTTACTCTTTATGATTATAGTGTCATTTTTTTTCTGTTTAAATTTACCCAATTCATAGTTGGTTGAGAACAAATGAAAGTTTTAAGGCACCATTTGTATGAAAAGTCAACTATATTTCACTTCAAATTTAAACCTGGTGTATAGTTTTGGTAGCAAAAAATGGATTGGCACAAAACCGATCAAATGTAGTTACATGTTGTCCACATTGCACTAAAAGATATGTGTGAGAGATCTTGTGACATTCCTTTCGTTATTTCTGATGAATTTCATTCAAATCGTTTGAATTTAACTGCCGTTTAGACCTCTGCTGACAGATTCGCACGCCCGAGGTTACGGCGTGAATTAGTGCGAACGATCTGTGTGTAACACCCACACAAGAGAATCCCCATTGGTTTTCCACGTGAGCGCTAACCTGAGACAGGTCCCCGACTTATCTTTTTTTATCCTTATATTATGAAATAAAGACACTAAAACGAGATTTCAAGTACTATAATTTGCTTTATTATAGTTATTGGATTCAATCTATCATAATTTATCTTAATGTGAATCAAAATAAATTTTTCTTTCTCCCGAAACTATACACCAGCTTTAAAGGGTTTAAATTTTTGTTCTATCTCCTACACAAACATATCATTTCAAGACCATTTACAATCTTTCACTCAATCCAAGTTTTACAATCACTATATTTAAAAGTATAAACAAATAAACATATTGGAAGAAAAAACAACATAATCCAGCATTTAGAATTATAATACTATGTACATTATATACCCTTTCACAAAACTGAAAACCAAACAAATGATATATATATTTTAATTGATCACAAAAATTCATGACAAAAGATATACAAAAAAAAAATATGTGTACAACATTTTAGAAACGTATTGTACAATAAACATATCCAGATTAACATGACAGATGCTGAAATCACACAATAATTTAATAATTAAGATTTGATGTAGATCTACAACAAAATAGGCCTGTGCATTTTTTTTGTCTCAAACTAAATCAAATGCATGTTGCCATAAAATGTTGCTCAGTAATTCTCAAGCATGAAAAATGACTTAAAACCTAAATGCCAATTAAAAAAGCAATGGAATTTACCTTTTTTAACTGGAATATATGAGGTGGAAAATATATATTCATTCATCTCATCAATAAAACATTCATGACACTTTTCACTTCACACATCAATGAGTCTTTCTAACGAATATACAACTGACACAATTAACGTGGCAGATTACAGCTTCAAAGATGATCTTCAAAATGTTATGGCAAGGACAAATGAATACCTACTTAACAACAAATGTTCAAATCAAATCATCAAACTTTTGAATAATGAATGTTGAAACTATTTTCAACAATGAAAATTACAAAGAAAATGAAAACAAAATGAAAGAAATGAATAATATAAGCATAATTCAAGGATTTCAGAAAACAGAACATTCACTAAATCCCAGTTTTAGATTAAAAAAAAAAAAAATCTACGTCCTAATATTAGTTAACATATTAAAAAATAAAACCTACATTGAATCTAGGCCTTAAAAAAAAAAAAACACTTGATGCTTGTTACATCAACTATACTACAATGAGTATTGGTGAAAACTAGCTCCTTCTGGCATCAAACCTCAACCCCCTAAACTAAAGGTCACACATCACTTTGATGGCTGCATTTGCATGTCATATGGACCTGAAGTGATATGTGCCTTAGGTTCGAGCAAAGATAAATTGTACCTGTATGATAGTCATTGCAAGAAATAACATGCAACAGACTACATAAACAATTAAATAAGGGCATTATTGCATAATGTGAGTGAGGGTGAAGGTGGGTTTGTGTGGTTGAGTGGGTGTGTCTAGATGTGGGAGTGTTACACATCATGGAAAAGTTGAGTTAAGCCCATGTGTATTCAGACAGAGGCACAGACTTATTTTTGACCAAGTAGCATTTCCTAAATAGCAGAAAAGAGGCTTTCATGGACAGTTCTTACATATACATGTAGTGCTTCTTTCTCTATGCTTTTGTTTTTATGTTTACGGCGCTTTCATTCATTAATGAATATTCACGTCTATCAATTCCTGACAAACATAGTATAAGGAAGAGATCCACACAAAGGGTAATGATTATGTAACTATCCAGTATCAACCAATCAACACTTGTTAGTATGATAATGTGGAAGGCTGGTAATTTTTGTTCCCAAGTTGTCAACAAAAGCATTTCAAGATTGATGTGGAAGCCTACGAATGTTGTTACAATAATTCTACATTGATACCAAATGTAAGTATTAAAGGGTAAGGTAGGCGGAGGAAGGGAAGGGGAGGGGGATCAATTTCACATAGTGCTAAAACTAGTGCTCTGATGATATACCACTTCAGTGGTCAAGCAATAATTT
The DNA here is from genome assembly GCA_940671915.1 of Paracentrotus lividus. Lineage (NCBI taxonomy): Eukaryota > Metazoa > Echinodermata > Echinoidea > Camarodonta > Echinidae > Paracentrotus > Paracentrotus lividus. The sequence goes on along the minus strand of CALNVZ010000174.1, from coordinate 72,833,868 downwards.
TGTACCCGATAGTAGTAAAAGGAAGTTGACATTAGGTGGATTCACACCTGCCCGATCGGGAAAAATACCCGTAAATTACGGCAACTTTTCCAACCACCAAATTACGCGTAATTTGTTTTGCATGTTCACACCTGCCTGAACCGTCTTTTTCGGGAAAAATACCCGAAGTTATAAAAAAGGGAAGAAATAGAAAAAACAAAGAAATTCATAAGAAAAGCGGGGAAAGAAGGAAAAACAAAGAAATACATAAGGAACGAAAAGAAAGAAGGAAAAATAAAGAAATACATAAGAAAAGCGGGGAAAGAAGGAAAAACAAAGAAATACATAAGGAACGAAAAGGAAGAAGGAAAAACAAAGAAATATATAAGAAAAGCGGGGAAAGAAGGAAAAGCAAAGAAATACGTAAGGAACAAAAAGAAAGAAGAAAAACAAAGAAATACATAAGAAAAGCGGGGAAAGAAGGAAAACAAAGAAATACATAAGGAAAGAGAAGAAAGAGGGAAAAACAAATAAATACATAAGGAAAGAGAAGAAAAAAGGAAAACAAAGAAATACATAAGGAAAGAGCAAAAAGAAGGAAAAACAAAAAAATACATAAGAAAAGCAGGGAAGAAGGAAAAACAGAGAAATACATGAGAAAAAGAAAGGGGGAATAGAAAGTTCCCGTAATTTATGTTCACACTACAAAAGTTCCCACGACCTTGGCGAAACTACGCGTAGTTTCGACGAAGTACCTACTAATTAACGGGAATTTATCTTCGGGAATATTACGCGTAATTTGGTTTCACACTTGCAAAATTACGCGTAGTTTGTGATCGGGGTAAAAATACCCGATCAGAGATTACGGGAACTTTTCCAGATCGGGCAGGTGTGAATCCACCTATTGATTGCTGGGGAGGATGGATGTGGCTACACGTAGTGCCTCCTTGCCAAGACCAGCACTCCAAGCATGATGTTGAGGCCTAAGAGAGCTGTGATGATATACACATCCCAATATTGCCCAAAGAATAAATCCATGTCAAGCGTCTTCAAGACATCAGAATTCTGCAGCAGACAAATACATAAAAAGAAGGAAAAAATAATATTTTTTGAAAAACTGGATACTTGATATTTTGAGAAGTTGTGTTACACTTATTAGAATAATGGGCAGAAATAGATAAAGAGAGAAAGAGAGGGAGAGTGAGAGACAGAGAGACAGAGAGAGGTAGGAGGGATGAGCAGAACGATAGATAAAGGAAAAATGATCAACACATCAGTATAATCAAGAAGACATTAGAATATAGAATGAATTATATAAAAGGAGAAGTTTAGGTAATTAAAAGAAAGTACATGTACACTAAATTGTTGTCTTAAAATCAAAATATTTAAGACGAATTAACTACAGTATTTGACTGATCATTTTCATACTTCCCTCCAAATATTCCAAACGATTTATACCTGGTATATTGAATTCATTTCAATACAAAGCAAACATGGGGCCAAAATAGATAACGGCCTGCAGCACATATCCAATCAACAATAAGTGTAATCTATTTTCTCTCTTCGATCTCAATCCGGGATACCAAATATCAACTACATGATCTGTTGATTGAAAAGAAATTAGCAATCATGAGGAATTCATATGGTTGGCCTGGAGGGGCGTCAAATCTAGAGCAATAGAAGGGGTATTAGTGTTCCCATCGCCCTGGGCATCTTGACACACATTAGAGTGATTTGCATGAGGACAAGTGTTACGTGAGCTATTCTGTTATGCCCTCGGAGGTACATTGTAGAGGTGACCGATATTCTTTCCTTGGGTAAAGCACAGATTATTTCATATAAATGTAAATGACTTGGCAAAGGGTAGTGTAGAAGGCCACAGCAAATGCTTTCCTAAATATTATGGATATTGAAAATCTGCAACTAAAAAATTTGGTCACGTATCCACAAATGCTGATTATTTGATAACTTACTACAAGTGATGGTACGATAAGTGTTAATGCAATATCGATTTCTTTCAAGGATCTTACATTAACTGCTTATTTGCACAATTTTATTTTGTTATTAGGCTTATAATGCAATTCTGCAGATAGAGGTCATATGCCCTATAGCTATTAAAACTTAGTTTCCTGAATCAAACAGAGCCACAAGAAAAAATACATAATGAGGCTTGTACTCATTATATATTTTGGGGTATTCTTAAGAGGCCAAAAGAAACTTGAAATGAATCAGGTGAATATTCCATTGTTCGATTTCAAACTGAAATAGATATTTATATTCCATTGATTTTAAGAGCCCTTCATTAAATAATTTAGGATTACAACCTGGTACATTTTCTTCCTTACTGTGCTTGTCTAAGAAAACAACATGTGCCATGTTGTTACCCACTTGATTTGGGTTGCCCAAACTTCGTTATTTATTAAGGCTATTACTAGTACATATTTCCTATCAAAATCATTTGACAGTTATTATTTATCTGTATCTCTGAACATTCAGTATATGTGTTGATCCCTTGGGACATTATTTTTTTTCCTTTACCATAACTCAAGCTTATTTTTAAGGGTTAACGGTTGCTGGGCTGAGTTAATTTTGAAGACAAAGACAGAATTCAAACAAATATTTTTCTGATCAATTATTTATGAAAAAAATGGAAAATTGGAACAGATGCGATGTGTTTGCAACTATTTTGTCGTCATCATCCTCGAAAAGCAAATGAAAAGTGACAGGCTATTTGGTTAATCGTTCATCATGAAGCATTAAGACATTCACATGATGGGCAATGGAAAGACAGAGAACCTATTTTCACCTCTCTTCTTAATGCGTACTGTTAATCATTCACTCATGTTTCAAGTCCACCTCCCATATGGCCTTTTACCATCGCAATACATACTGGTACATTGAAAAGAACATAAATCATCATTTACAGTCAGAAAGTTTTGCTCCCCTTGCACCCATCTAACTTTGATCTCATCTTCATAACAAGTGCCCACAACTGTAGAAAAAAAAAAAAGAAATTACTGTGCAAAGTATAACAATATCATCATTTATAACTATAGAAGTCCATCCTTTAGATAATTAGGCATTAAAACAATACCTAAAAATAAAACACAGGCAATAAAATTTATTTAGAAATAAGACAGCATACCCATACATGACTAGAAGCACACAAAAAAAGAAAGAGTATTTCAGGGATTCAACATATTTATAATATCACAGAGGCCTGACTAGAACCCTCAGGGTATCAAAAGTGGTAAATAATGTTGTGACTCTCCATTAGTACATCTGCCATATGTGAAACAAGTTTTTCTAATCATCAGTAAGATTTAACTTTTTGTCTGGTAACCCACAAGTCCATATCTCACTTCCAGGAACGCTCCCTTTACTTTGAACTAATCAATGACCCAGATATTCCTCCAAGAAGCTTCCCTTTGAGGCCTAAATACCCTGAACTATGTACTACTTGACAGGAACACATCATCTGCAATGATACAAAAGGGGCACAACTCTTTGTAGAAGTATTCCAGCTAAGACCCTTTTGACACCAAAGAGATGAAATAAACACCAACATGTGCAAGACGAGAAACATTAACTAGTCCATCTTCTACACATTACGGAGTAGACAAACATCACCCTATATAACACTACATCTCACCACCTGCGTCAAATGTCTGAGTACTCGAGAAGTTATTCTGCTCTAAAATTTTCCACAATACCTTGGCCATTCATTAACCTTCCTGAGTAGGGACCACCATCGGCGCGCCAATTTCCTCCCATTTCATGGTCTAAGTGATTTACATTTACCATAAAAAACATGAAGAGTTTTTATTGGGAGAAGATTATCATTCAGTTAAAATTACAAATGAAAATAAAATCTCTACCCCTCTGCTCTTAGAGGTTGATTTACAAAAAGTACAGTATAACCACTTTGTTTTTCCTTGAAAGTGTGCAAATGTTCCTTCAAAATACAGGATGAAAGTTAGTGGAGCAGTAAATATCAGATGGGATGGTGGACATTGTTGATGCATCTCCTAGCAGTGCCTCGCAGTTTCTTGAAGCATAGATTGTAAGCTTTATTGTTTCCACATGAAAAAGTGAAACAGTTCTTTCTGGGGGCCAAGCTAATGTGGTGTACTTGAGTAGAAGTGAATTTCATATAATGTGTTAGTGGTTATTTTTGAGGTGGTCTTTTCATGAATTTCATCAACCTGTCAGTCAAAAAAAAATTCTGCTTGGATGACGGTTATGGCTGTTTATGAAAACATAAACAAATCATAACATCAGGCTCCCACAAATTTCTCCACCTCCTAGTCCTACATCACAATAAAAAATATTATTTTATACAGTAGATGGTTAGAATTGTTAAAGATTTAATATAAACAGAGCTCGTAAAATGCATTTAAGCTAAATTAGTGAAGGAGTGAACTTAAATGGGATGGTGGAAATAGTTTGATGATGTGTCTCCAATCAGTGCCTTACAGTGTCTGATCAACTAGGCTTAACAGAGGATGGGTGAAAATAGCCCAAGAGCATAATACTTGACACTTGAGCCTTATCCCGGTGGTATCTTGATAGTCTTGATGGCACAGACCATATCTGTGAGACAGTGAGATACATAATAGAAGGGTCTAGGGCAAGTCCAAGATATTTTGCAATGTTTTACCACTTAATTATTTACCTTAAATCAATTATGAAATGATTAATGTCAAATAATTTTCATGTTTTAGATACATGTTATTAGGGTCAGTACCCAAAACATGAATAAATCTGAGATGAATAATTTTTTTCTTGATTTATGGTAAATCATTTGGCAGTGGCACACGGGGAAAAAACTTGCAAAATAACTTGGACTTGCCCTCTAACTTATAAGATAAAATGTGGATTTACACAATGCTCTTTCTTAAGGAGCTGAGGATACAAAATTTTGAGTGCTACTGATTATCCTAAACTTTGCTGAGATACTATGAAAAGCAATAATGGGAAATTCTTCCTACCGGGTACCACTGGTGGAGAATCACAAATAGGAGAGGACTTTAGGGGTGGTATCTCACTTCGCGGAGACATCTCCGCGACAGAATAGAAAATTTTGTCTCTGCGACGGATAAAAAGTATTAGAGACGTCTCCGCGACAATTTATGAAGAAAAAAAGTCTGAAGTAGTCCCAAATCCGTCTCTAATACTTTTTATCCGTAGCGGAGACGAAATTTTCTATTCTGTCGCAGAGATGTCTCCGCGAGGTGAGATACTACCCTTATGCAACGACAGGTATTTGAACCACCAACAAGGTCAATAGTCTGGCAACTTTTCCATTAGACAATTAAACCTCTACATCGAATAGGCCATATTATGCAGTAGCTGCTTCTGACATGGCCCAGTGACTGACAGAGTAAGGAGATGCTGGCTTTATAGAAGTTATTTAAATGTCAAAATAGAGTCTACATCTGCATACTAGTATCCTGATGGATAACATGTGAGAGAAAACAACATGTTGGGTTAAATTCTCTTCAAGGATACCATACTGGTATCGTCATGTAGACTGTATTGACACAATGGATTGTGAATGCTCCTTAGGAACAAGTGTTTGTAATAAAGATGTTACCATTTATAGCTAGCATGTCCCAAGAGGGAAGATGTTATGATCTCAAACTCTATTCATGAGAATCAAAAGTTTGGAACGGTAATATACCAATTTATGATTTTTATTTAATGCTATGAATATTCTTACATGGCTTTGATTTGTTTCCTTTCTTGTAAAAAATGTTTTAGCATTATTTTTCAATTGTATAATTTGCATCATACTTTACAAATATTCAAAACTCTAGTATGCAGTTTTCAAAGATTCGTTAACATTATAAACCATTTCCCATTAAAAATTCATATTTCAAATGTGTTACCAAAATTGTTCATTGACACACTAATCTGTAAAAATAAAAAGGTCCATTAAAAAGAATACCCCAGAAATATTTTGTGCAGTATTAAAAAAGTACTTTTAAGGTGACCCGTAATTTTTTATATCTTTAGTTAATACGAGAGAAAAAAGGGGCATATGATATCTTGGTTAGATGTGAACATGTATGCAAAGGCAGGAATATGTATGAATAAGCACAGATAATATTCAAATTATACTGATATAATAGGAAAATGACAACCTGCTTATCCCAAGAAACCTTTTTAAAAACACTATTACACTGTATGGAACAAAAAAAAAAAAAAAAAAAAAAAAAAATGGCCTATTGAGTATGTGAGTGTGCGTTTTATTTTCTTTTTCTCCTTTGATTAGCATGATAGTAAAAATACACTTGTTAACTACATGTAGATTTCAAAAGTTAATCTCAACACATGCTTGCATACATACATTTTTAATCAAAGATATCTTTTTGGATTTGAATTCAATTAATAATTTTTGTTCAGAGGATGATTTTCAAAGACTAAAACATTCATGAATGTCTTCCCTTTCCCTTCCGATTTTGAAATTGCAATTTCACGAGAAAGCATTATACAAACTGCGAAGAATAAGAAGGGCATAACTCATACAATTCAACATAAGAAAAAAGTCCTTTATGCTCGTAACATAGAATATCTGGTTGGATCAATCGTCTCTCGCACA
>CALNVZ010000174.1:72787192-72826868 GCA_940671915.1 Paracentrotus lividus | reverse complement strand
AGGGCATAACTCATACAATTCAACATAAGAAAAAAGTCCTTTATGCTCGTAACATAGAATATCTGGTTGGATCAATCGTCTCTCGCACAATCCCAAATATACTGACTGCCTCCACATGTCATAGATGGTATCCCTCAAAGATGCATTTCATAAGAGTGTCTCCAAGCCTGGGGATTAGTTAGACTTTAAACTTGAGAAGTTGAAATACGCTCATAATTAAAGACAAGAGAAGAAAAAGACAGAAGATAGTTAACTTGCGATTATTTCTTATCTCTCTCCACTCAATGTGTTTTTTATCTACAAAATTTTAATTTCAATTTACATGCATATCATTGGGATCAATAGACATCCAAGCCATATCATATACTCAACAACTCAATGGATTAAAATTTAAACAAGAATTAGGGCTCCGTACCTAAGCTTAATTGTGGAATATTGACAGCAGGAAAAATGGTCTATTTCGTCAAGCTTTACCTACACATAAGCTGAAATCTTGTATTGCTTATGATTTGAACTTTGAAAATCTTAAACAGGCTTATGATATACTAAAATCTGAACTGTAAGGAGTATTCAATTATTCAAAATGCAGAATTTCATTTCAATCATCTCAAATGATGTGGTTTCTTTCTCAATCATTAAGCTGAATAAAAGAAAATCAACATATTTTAGTCATAAATCATTTTCAACTTAGGTTTGGGTAGCATTTGGTTAAAACAAGCTAATTCCGATTTCAACAAGATCAAAATTTAAATTTTGCAGAAGTTAATTATTTATGATAGATCTTCTAAATCACCCTCATAATCTAACTAATTGAAATAGCTACTGCATTAATAGGAAATAATTGATGCTAGCTCCGCCCCAAATTTGATTGACCAAAATAAAGTTGAAACAGAAATTCTTTTTGCCCAATTGATTGTGTGCCCGGCAGCCACTGAGCAGTGCCACATCGACATTGTTCTATCCCACTCTTTACACCAAACAGGGTAGCAACTCCCATTTTTACAGTCTTTTGGTATGATGCTGCCAGGGATTGAATCCACGACCTCCCGATGAGGAGGACACTTTATTCACTTAGCCAATACATTAGGGGCTAAACAAGTAAAAGGAAATCATAGTCTGTATTAGAAAATACCAGAGTAAACATGAATTTAATTTGTATTTTCATGAATACATAATGTCAGAGATTACATGTACATGTACACGTAGTTGCACAAGAATGTGGAAAATAAACTTTGAAACTTTAAAATCCATGTCAAGTCAATTGTCTGATTCAAAGTGCATAAATAAAGAGAGATACTAGAAGAAAATCACTCTTATCTTGATGAGGACTGAAAGCACTGTACATAGGAACATTAATGATTGAGTATATGCTTGCTCTGAGTCTTGATAATGGAATTTATGAAAGTGCACTAACCCATCTCAACAAAGTCATCATAGAATGGGAATTAAAGTGGACAAAGGGGAACTGGCTAGCTCATAGGGCTCCTTGCTCATCTGGTTTTAAATTATATTACAACCATTCAACATCTCCCTCCTCCTCCTCCTACCCTCCGGCTTTGTTGATGGGAGAAGGAAAGAAGTATTGTTCCAGTAAAAAATAAGAGTCATATTGAAAAATACAATTGATAAAACGACTGAACATACATATTTAAAATAACTTTTCCCATGGTGAACACGTTTAAAAAAAAACAAAACAAAACAAGGCTGAAAATCCTTTCACGAAAATAGAAAAAGTTCCCAGATCTTAAACATTTTTGTATTATATAAATAACTCTTTGTTACACAGTCATTTTTGAGATCTAAATTTTGTTTTTAATTTATTATTTCTTTCTTTTTGAAATAAAATTTATTTATACAGATAAATTATATTTAAGTGGAAGGACAGGATTTGAAGATGGGGGGGGGGGGGGTTGCGAAAATTTTCTTATTTTGTTAAGTACAGAAAATCAGCGGTTTTCAAATTATGCATGGGGGGACGCACTTGATCCGCTACTGTATTTTGAAAAAACAAGAGAACAAAGATTCTATTTCACCAAATATTCTGATATAAGTCCTCTTAAGTTTATCTTCAGTCCTCAATATATTGATGCCCATTACTAGTACAGTCTGTGTCGAATAAAATGGTAGTTGGAAAACATTTTTTTATAGTATGAAAATCAATCACATCCTGGTATTATTTGGTATTTTCATAAAGCAGGAACATCAGACTTTCTTCTGCAATTTTTTTTCATCACATTTGGTGCTGTATTTTTTGAGATATGACTATTTTACTGCAATCAAGAAAAATCCATTTTTTCCACGCCGTCCCATGCCTTTGTGTAGGTTTCGCATAATGGCCATGAATTTAGCGCTCCAGAACAATAGGAGTGCGTAATTTTGATTTGTTCCTCGTCGCACAAAATTTAGCATAACTTTTGTTTTACGAAAGCAAATTATACAGAACAAAGAGCATCAGCAAGGAAAATCTTTTGACTTTAATTTGGTACCACATACACATATTATACGAAACGATTTCACACCTAAATTATTTTTTCCCCGACTGTACCATTTTTTTTTTACACAGACTGTATTGTAGAGTTTTCTCTTTTCTTCCTTCTTGATTAATGCTTGACAACCCAGACAGAAATATTGTATTGGATATTATAATAAACACATTCTAGCATACCACTGTGATATAAATGGAGCGACATCAACTTCATATTTACTAACACAGCTTTGTAGTAAAAGAGCCATTACTACTGCTCATAATGGGCATCAATTCATGATATCCTGGTTTCAAGCCATCACAATTTCTCTTCATTATTATTCAAAGAAACCATAATGGCTCTTTTATGTAAAATGCCTTTGCATAAGAGAATCACTTATCAAACCATACACAAGAACCACAACATGGTACAACCATTCTCTTTGATAAACGTAACACAAAGTTCTCAATATTAGTATGAATTAGACATGTATAGATCTAAGAATGGGTGAGTATATGTAGCAAGTTCTTGTTTATTTGTTTATATCAAGCTAGTTGAAAGAACTCTATGAAAATAAATGAAGTATTAATTGAATAAGATCCTTTCAAAATGATTTAGAGATACAGAAGATATATAGTGGATACAAGGTGCAGTCCTACACAGATTACACTGTACATATTAAATCACTAAAAAAACAAAACCAAACAGGAAAATGCCAAAGCTTTAAATTATTTCTCTTTCTTCAACCCAAATCTGATAAGTTGCTATGCATCATAAGAAGATATTTCGTTAGGGCGATGGTGAGACAAATAAATGTATCCAAACATGCTTCATTTGCAACATACGCCTCAAGATAAATGTTACGCTGGGGTACACAGCTGCCAATGGGTATGATAAAAGAGATTCACAGCGTGTTATCGCAGGATACCACAGGGGAAAACTCAATCATTGTCTGCACTCTACTGAAAGACAGAGTTCAGCAAAAACAGACAAAAATGACTGAAAGACAAGATGTGTTAGGTAAGGACAAAGTCATTGTGAAAAAAGAAAATCATACTTTGTATGAAGGGATTGTAAGCTTGTTTACAAAAGAGTGTCTTCTTTCTATAACGATACTGGAGAGATTTTGATGATATATTTTGTCCTTTCCATTTTGTGGATATAAGACCGTTGAAACAGAATGTTTCAATATTATTTGATTTAATGTTACCAGACAATATAGTGGAGATAAAATCAACCAAAGATCATTCAGAGAAGAAAAGATATGGCCTGATGAATTAAACTTTTTACACACACAGTGGACACGAAAATGTGACATAAAAAACGGGGAGGAATATGACGGTAATATTTAAAAAGCACAAGCAAGTATTCTGTTCAAAGTGTCTATTATAGTACATAAAAATGGTTGCATTATGTGCCTAAACAAGTCTTGGAAATTTGTGGAAAGAGCAAACATGAATACCGATCCCTTGAACTTTCATAAACATTCATTACTGTTGGTGTCCATTGCCCGTCATGAATGTTATCAGGCCATATGACTAGCAATGGATCTGCTTGCATGATTCACGGGGGTTTCCCCCGGGAGAGTTCAATTCCATCTATCGTCTGTATTTGTTTTTTTTTAGACAAGTAAAGAATATTTTGAGAAAAAAATATTTTAATATTAAAATCTTGTTTCGTGTCCTCGTCATCACGAATGTTACTTTCATTTTGTATCTCATTTTACTTAATTTTAAAATCGTATATTTATGAAATAAAATGCATATTTTAACAACATCGTGAACGAAGGTTAAATTGGCAACGTCACTTCGAAAGATGCTGCTATAGCGACTGTACATAAAATGCATTTTGTTCGCGGTGTCCACCCGTTCAACGGTCTATCACGAATGTTACGTCATTCTGAGAATATCTAGCCTATAAACTTTTCTTGGCATTCATATATTGAAATTGTACTGCATGTACATGTACTTCATTTTATGTTGTCTTTTGAAAGGAAATAAGTGTTAACAGAAACTACTTAAGATGGGTGTTGCCTCATAAGTATTTGTCATGGGTATAACATTTGTGATGGGTGTCCACCTAAAGAATGTATTCTTCAGTCTGCCAAGCAAGGGTCAGTGATGATCTATCTTGCAGATAAATTAGGGTTCACAATGACAGTACAACAGAAGAAAAAGATGTTACATGAAAATATCTGCTTCATTATTGATATAACAGCGTTTAGTGGACACCAAAGTGATGAATGTTATATACATGTATGGCATATTGTGTATTTGGGTATCATTTTTAAATGCTTCACATGCTTGAACTATCTTCTTGCTTTTGTATGCAATTATTATGGTATATCAGTGCTAAAAAAAGTTGGTTTTGTTTCCCTCACGTCATTTTGAATTTTTGCCCCTCATGTCACACATTTGGTCACAAGTATTGTGAATACACAAGTTGGTTACATGTAGTTACATTCTCAAGAAAATGGCAGCCCTAAGGTCATCTTGGGAAATCATATATTTTGACAAGATTGCTTTATCTTGATTTATTATTTTCTTGAGTTTAAGTGAAACCTAGGCGGTCAAAATATTAGGAAACAATAAAACTAACAGAATATTGTAACCAGAGATGGATTTCTGTTTATAAGGAATCAAGTAACAATGAATGAGATTCCAATTATAAGAATTATTGATTTACATAAATTGCAGCTCATTCTGTCATTATAAACATAAACAGTGGTACATGCAAGTCAGGAATTTCTCAAGATTTAAAAGCCAATTGCTTACTTTAATATCAAGATATCTATGATGTAAAATTCAAATTTTGAAGACTAAATTTTCTTTGTTTCAGTCCCTTTTGCCCTTGTTTTGCGAAATCAAACACATCTACTAATGCCCCATACTAATGACTTGATAAAGTTTCCATTTCAAGCTACCCCATCATGCTCATAGCCAGCCGGGAATTAAACCATATCATTTTAAATAAATAAACTTCTTCTTGTTTCTCAACAAACTGCCTAGAGCATTGCAATTTTTTGGTGTAAGTTTATTCCTACATTGCATCAGAAGCAATATTAAATACACTAAAAGGCCAATAAATGGTTCAAGAAAGATACCAAATCACAAAAATGCAATGAAATACTTATCAACCTCATTGCAATCATCAATATACTATTAAAAGTATTGCATGCATGAAACCATATATCTGGCAGACTATTTGCTTAATGAAGGAGCTAGAATGACACTACTTAGGAACTACTTGGGATTGGAAGCGACCTGTAAGTGTCGGTCCCTCTACTCTAATCAGAGATGAATTGGTTGATTGCTCTATTATTCAAGACAACAGCCCAACATGGGACAGAGCTGAAAGTACTTTAGGTGTACCATGGCAAGGTCTCAAATGGTATCTTGAATGCTGAGAGGCAAAAGGACCTTAACTTGTTTATTCAATACGTAGATATTAATCATATATACCCTTATTGCTTTCAATAAATTTTATACATTTGCCTAGTAATAGGAGATAATGGGAGAGAAATGATCAATGGAAGTTTTGTTTTTGAGGGGACGGTTATCTCATACACCGGCGACTACAAAAAGGAAGGGGAAAATTAGTTTGGTTTATTATTGATCAGATACATTGTATATTCAACTATAGCTTTTAAAAGGACAGATTATGGTGAACATCAATAGAACAAATTAATATGCTCCTAAATTATGCGTAAATAGTCCCACGATTCATGAAGGAAATATGTTATATCACGGTCATTAAACTGAACAATGTTTTGCCCTATGTCCAGTGAAAAGATGGTTCATGTAATGTATGGACTCCATGACATTTTCATCCCCTACCCTAAACCTGACATAAAACCCTATTTCTGGGTGATCTTGAAAGAATTTTGTAATTGTGTTGGATAGTCTCCACAACTGGATGATACACTGCAAATCAGACAGTCACTAAAATGGAATTTTAGCTTTAAAATCCATCAACAAAAGGTAATGGCCAAAGCATGGCACCTTGTTGTTTTTAGCCTGCCGAGATGGTTCTTTGAAGTACTAAAGATGCGCAGTAAGTGCTTATGATATCTAGAACAACGCTATCAAAAATATATATAGCCAATAAAATTGGATATTCCATTTTTTAAACTCCAATGATTAGGTTGAGCAGGGGAATGGCAAACATTTTTTCTTTCAGAAAGTGCAGTAAGTCTGTTTTCAGTTATGAATATCCGACCATTGAATTCTGTAATATATAAACCTCTGTAATTGATAAATATTTCTTTCCTTAAAACATTCATTTTCAAGATACTTCAGCCAAGACATGCTCAGACTCTCGGGTTGAGATGGCAAGAACATACCAGGCCCGTCGCCAGGATTTAATTTCGCTCGCGCTTTGCGCTCGTATATTGCTAAATGGCGGTTATTATCAGCTCGTGGGGGAATTAAAAAAGAAAGTCGTAATAAGGCAAATTTTCCAGCTCGCGCTTGGCGCTTGCAAGCCAAATAGAAGACACTGATCCAACAAAATACTCTGACTTCAGGTCGCTAATTATATATGGAGAAAACTTTCCACTTGCGCTTCGCGCTCGTATGTTTATATCATAAAAAAAAGACTTATCATCACGTTCAGAAACGATATACAGATATTTATATAGACCATTAATATTAATAAAATATGAATATATGTTAATAAAGAAGTAAGGCGCACAATATGTATGAAATACAATGCCTTCATTTCGCAAAATTTTCAGCTCGCGCTTCGCGCTCGGAAACAATAATCAAAACAATGATTAAACGAAATATTTCTTCCAAGTCGCTATGCAGCCAGCTTTCCTCTCGGGCTTTGCGCTCACATGTTTACATCATAAGGAAGCTTTTTGCAGGGGGCGCTCGGTGCCCCCTCTCAAACTTTTTCATTCATCCTAAAAGTGCCCCTTTTCGATATCAAAAAGTGCCCTTTTTTCTTCGTTAAAAAGGGCCCTCTTATACTACAAAAAGGGCACTCTTGGTACAAAAAAAGTGCCCTTTCTTCTTCACAATTTCTTTTTCCAAACTCAAAAATTTCCGCTCGGTCGCATTAATAACAAGTGGATTAGTAAATTACGCGATGCGTAATATATGTCCCCGCCGATAATGTAAAATTCCCATTATATCACGATCAGTGCTATCACATAAGGCAAACAGAATCGAAATCGGGTAAAATATGGCGAGGAAGTAGCATTTTGTAGCCAATTAACAATATAGGTCAAAAAAGAAGGTCAAAGGGGTCAAAAATCAAAATTCCGTGAGGAAGTTTTGTAGCCCTCACCTAGTGCTATCATATAAAGCAAACAGAATCAAAATTGGATGAAAAATGGCGAAGGAGTAGCATTTTGTAGCCAATTAACAATATAGGTCAAAATGAAGGTCAAAGGTCAAAGGGGTCAAAATCAAAATTCCGTGAGGAAGTTTTGTAGCCCTCACCTAGTGCTATCATATAAAGCAAACAGAATCGAAATCAGATGAAAAATGGCGAAGGAGTAGCATTTTGTAGCCAATTAACAATATAGGTCAAAAATGAAGGTCAAAGGTCAAAGGGGTCAAAAGTCAAATTCCGTGAGGAAGTTTTGTAGCCCTCACCTAGTGCTATCATACAAAGCAAACGGATTCGAAATCGGATGAAAAATGGCGAAGGAGTAGCATTTTGTAGCCAATTAACAATATAGGTCAAAAATGAAGGTCAAAGGTCAAAGGGTCAAAAGTCAAAATTCCGTGAGGAAGTTTTGTAGCCCTCACCTAGTGCTATCATATAAAGCAAACAGAATCGAAATCGGATGAAAAATGGCGAAGGAGTAGCATTTTGTAGCCAATTAACAATATAGGTCAAAAATGAAGGTCAAAGGTCAAAGGGGTCAAAAGTCAAATTCTGTGAGGAAGTTTTGTAGCCCTCACCTAGTGCTATCATATAAAGCAAACAGAATCGAAATCGATGAAAATGGCGAAGGAGTAGCATTTTGTAGCCAATTAACAATATAGGTCAAAAATCAGGGTCAAAGGTCAAAGGTCAAAATTCTGTGAAGAAGTTTGGTAGCCATCAACCTAGTGCTATCATATAAAGCAAACGGAATCGAAATCGGATGAAAAATGGCGAAGGAGTAGCAAATTGAAGATTTTGGTCACATACGGACGCACGGACGGACGGACGGACGGACGGACGGACACACACACGTACGGAGCCCGTTTCATAGTCCCCTGCTCGAACTCGTTCGGCGGGACAATAAAAAACCAATCACACCCTGCTGCTGAAGGCAACTTGTGAAAGAGTGTTGTCAGAAGCATTGGCCTACATCACTCTATAAACCGTATTTTTTTAAATGCCCTTTTTAGCGCTTATATTTTAAAAATCAATTAAACAAGTAAATCTATTTGCAATCAGTATTTATCACGGGGCAATTAAGGCACGCTTTGCTTTAAATGTATTATAAAACTTTAAATGTTTCTTGAACTTCAAAATTTACACTACACTTTTAAAAGGGGGCACTTTTAATGTCTTAAAACCCCAAAATTTTCCAGCTCGGTCGCTTTGCGACCTCACCTATGTATGACGAAGTTAGAACCAATATCCCCATGCTGGAGACAAATCTTGTGAAGGGGTCTTGTCTGAAATCAGAAGCATTGGTAAAATTGTGAGGCCAGGGGTGGAAGGGGGGAGCTTGGTGCCAGAGGCCCACAAAATCTTCACAGAAATAATGAGTCACATTTTTCATTTTTCTAGAGCTCTTACCAGATTTATCTAACAAAAATTTCAATCCGGTAACTAATTCAATCATTAGGATAAAGTGGTTTATAGGACAGAATTATTAATTTCCATTGTTTAGCTCAAAATTATATTTAATAATGCAGAATTAACTCCTTTTTTAGCTAAAAAATTTCCGCTCGCGCTTTGCGCTCGCGCTATTTTTCAGTTCTAAAAGAACGCTTTAAAAAAAAACAACAAACAAACAAACTATGCCACAAAGATTCTGAGCAGCATATATCAAAATACAAATTTTCTACCCAGCCCCCCCCCCCCTCCCCGCCTCTTCACTCCCCAAAATTGGACATATCCTCCGAAACGCACCTCCCCTTGAAAAAAGCTGGCGACGGCCCTGCATACAATGTATGTTCCTCAAGAATGATCAAATGTGAAATGTGAGATTATCATTGCATCCATTTTTTCTTCTTATTCGTTATAAACAAATAGCAAAAAAGGATTTCTATTAGGAATATGATTCTATAATAATCAACTACATGTACCAACTGCATATTTTTGAGTATTGGAAATAATTAGAAATAAGACAAAATACAATGTAATGCAATACTCTCCTCCCAACAAAGATCATTTGGGCAAATTCCAAAGGCCTTTCTCATCCTCTGAGATATCAAGCCATCATTAAAGTTGCACATTCTATATACAAAAAATTTACTTAAATGCAAATTACACAAGCTTCGTTTGATATTTCCTGAAAACAATTTTCGCTACAGAGAAGAAGAGGAATCTCCATTTTCCAAAGCCATTGAAATGCTCAACCAATTAATATGAAGGGTTGAAATCACCTCCAGACAACTTGGTCATGTCAGTTACTACCTTACCCTAATTTTAATGTCTGTTATACTTTGTTTTGGGTTCTGAACAGAAAATAAAATGCCAAATTATTCAAAAACTTGTAGGTTCATGTGTAGGGTCTGAACTTTAATTTAAAGCTCAAAGTAGGTATTTCCATTGCAAAAGTCACCACAATTTTAAACTGCGCACAGGGATTTAAAAAAATATTGATCCTTTAATTTTCTCTCAATCTATTCTAAATGGAATATCGTAAAATTTGTCCTGCGTGACACCGATAGAAATATTTGCCTGAACATGAAAGGTACATGTATATGTCGTGAAACTTTAAGTTTTTTTTCACTTACATATGTAATGTTCATTATGTGGAATTGCCTACATGTATTTCCAAATAATCAGGCATCATAAACGACCAGACAGATATGGAAGTCATCTTCAAACCTACATCAATAATCCCAAGACAATACAATCTATGTGTAAAGAAAAGGAGCCTCCTCACCCATCCTCCTCACAAACTCTTCGCATGCTGACTGATTGTGCTTTTAACATTAATACTCTAATGGATACATGTGAGTGATTTCTGAACCAACCCTCCACACATTCATAACTTGCAGCATATCAGCAGCTGCAGTACTACCTCCCTCTTCCCAAATTTAAAGCTGGGGTATAGTTTTGGTAAATCTCAAAATATAACCTTTCAAATTTTGAGTTTACTTTGAGATGATACGATCAAACCTGTAAACATGTAACTTGAAAATGAAGATCTAAAAATAAATGTGCATATAAAAATATTTCCATAAAAATGTCAAAAGGCTGGGTCCCGGCAAATTGGCTATATTTTCTCTTTAAATACAAAACAACTTTACAGGCATGGATGAGGAGGAAAATATCAGGATAACATCTTTGTATATTAACCCCTTTGAGTTGCTAAACCTGAGAAATGATCATTAAGAATGTTTATTCATTACATAAATTATATCAAAGCTGATAGAGGGCATCAGATCTGCTTTAAATATCAAATTCAAATTCTTCACAAAGATTCAACATGTATGTAAAAATTGGAGTAACAGTCACTTGAATATCTTATAGTTTACTCAAAAGGGATACAATTGATATTGTTCATGCTAACCAAAACTATAACCCAGCTTTAAACACAAACAATCACACCCCAGTCACACAGGCCCCAAATCTACCCATATCAATGATACATGTACATTGGCCATTCAGGGTAGTGTAATTTTTAATTTTTTTAAATATTAGTATTATCAGTCCGGTGTCCCTTGTTAGTGAGAGTGAGATATCATCAAAGAAGGACATAACAGCTAATTTCTCCAGTTAACGTATTTAATATACAATCAAGATCAAATAGGTTTCTAAAAGTCGCCACTTTCTTCCATCTTTCATATACGAGTAAATCTGAAATTGCTCTATAACTTTACAAATAACAAGAAAGAAATTAAATGAAGTGCTTGTACATCAAAGAAGCAAATAAGTCAATAGGACGAGACAATGGAGAATGGCAAGAAGAAAATGTATAGAAGTAAATAAAATGACGAGATTAACAAATAATCAATCTCTTTCTTTACAATTCTGCAAGCATACATATTCATCAATATCGAAACAGTATTCAATCAATCATTCCCAATCTCAAGATTAATTGATGAATATTACGGAATGGTACTTATGCTCCATGAAGCAACTGCCTATGGATATTGATTCTGCTCAGGTGTGTTTCTTTACTACAGTGCCCTCTCTTGCTGAATTATGTAGAATTCCAATGCCCTAATATTGTTAGATTATGGTCGACACATTCACCCACAAGGTTTCATCTTTACGTCCTATCAGTGGGACTCACCTGCTGCATGTATTCCCAAACATAGACACCTCCTAGTTTCATCAGTGCTAGCATTACAGGAACATAGGCATCTGGGCTTGCGTCTGCTGCCATGTCGTAGAATCGCTTTGCCAAATGAATGTCCTGAAAGAATTATAATAAACAAATGAAAACACAAGTTTAAGTTCCTTTGATTTTTATGATATCAAACTTGTTGAATTTTTCAATAGTTGCCAAAAAATCTTTTTCAGTTTGTGAATGGTAACTTTATATATTTATTAGTTAATAAATTCAGGAACAAACAAACACCTAATGGAGAAATGTAGGAGTATATCAAATGTGCTTGCATGGAATTACATTCGAACCATAAATTTAGGGAATTCTTCCAAAATGTGAATAATTGATCAATCCTTTACAGGACCAAAAGTAAGACTATTTTAATTTGTTGATTATGTCTCAGTTTGCATGGTTTTAGACTGGGAATAGATTTATTCTGTGTTGAAAATTGATTGCAAAGCTGATGTTGAACAGCATGTGACGTATAATCAAATTATTTGTACATAATTCATTTCATAATGAAGGCTCATGGTCAAGGCAGAAGTCTAACTGCACTAACTACTCTGATTGGCTATTATTATTTTTTCCAAATTTAGGAGGGGATATTCGTGAAGGATGAATTTTGTGATTTTTGTGATGTTTTAATTGCTATAAATGTCCTTAAGTTTGTGGGAACTTTTTTTGTTGTAATTCAGTAACTTTATTTTTATACAGACATCACATACATGTATACAAATTCTATTTGGAGTCACCAAGCATTTTGCAGGGATTGTAGATTTATAGATATATGATAGAATAAATCAGAAAGTTTGTCATAATCCAGGTCACACATATCGACTTGTAAGCTTAAGCTACAATCACAAGCAGTTTTAGGTTAGGCTTTCAATTTATTGTGTTATAGTTATTTGGTCAAAAATGCAATGATATACCCTCTACTGATCTGTATAAGAATTACTTCAATAGATCTTAAGTAAATAGACTTAAGAAAATCAATCAGTGTTTATAGGTCATATGAATAAATTTATTGATATTTAAAGGAGTTCAACAGGACGCCGGAATACTTCATTTACAGATTTTATCTAGTAATTCAAAACCAATTAAAAAATGTAAAACAGAATAACTCTACATATATAATCATATTTTCTATGCTAGTTAAATCAAAATTTCATAGAAAACATCTTTTTAAGAAGCAAAATATGTTCCATGTTTTTTTCTGAAGTGGTTTGGAGATATTTTTGGAGGTGAGACTTCATTTCAAAAGAATGTTTTGAAATATCATGATGAATTATTTTATGTTATAGCATTACATTTTTGTTGAATTAAACTAGGTTTATGATCGGCAGAATATAAATTGATAATAAATAATAAAATTCCATTTACTTTTGTTAATGTAGACTCTTTTATAAATATCGGTGGCAGCAAATACCTACCAAGCATTGTTATATTTGAACAAACTAAAATGCAGGGCTGTATTTTCTGTAACCATACACAGATAAATATATTAAAGTTAATGTCTCTGAAGGATTATTTATGCCAGATTTATATCAAATTTATCAATGGAGCAAATCATTGATATTCAAGATGTGTCTGTCGACAATTTACCATGGATATTAACCCCTCCCCAGCCCCCAGCCCGTAACTAGGGGGGGGGGGGTCAGGGAGTTCAAATGAACCCTAATATTTACTGATTAACAATGGGTAGAAGCAAATTTATGCAAAATAGCGAAGAAACTAATGTAACGCTAAAGATACTTTGCAAATATTGATGGACGTCTTTTTTCTTTCTTCATGGCATTGAATAAAGTCACAAATACGGCATAATATAATATTGTTAAACATTCAAGTTAACATTAAACTCGGTTAAGTAAATAATAATATGATGCACCTTGAGCACTCTACAGAGTGGATTTGGCGCAATACAAATCACATTATTATTATTATTATTATTATTATATTATATTTTTATTTAGCTTATTTTCAGTTATTACAGGCTCCTAGCAGGCCACAATGCGTTTTAAGTTGGGGCCATGTTGTGTGACACACTCAATATTTGTTACTAATCGTGCGCATTTCCATGAAAGTGGCTGTAACTTTTTTAAAATTTATATTAACCCCACAAAGTATACATTTTCCGGAAGCGTGAATGTCTGAGGAGTTCAGAAATGTGCTTAAAATTAACATAGGTGGCGCCCTTGAAAGGTTATGACTCTTAAAGCCTGAAAAATTCATGAAAAAAGATGGTTTGGGAAAAAAAATTGCAAAAAAAATACTGCTTACCCTACAACATTAGTTACTGCAGATTTGAACTCGTCACATTTAGAGCTTTCCAAACATGTATAACTTCTATACCCTGGTGGAGTTTACCGCATTTTGCTCCAGGCTGGAAAGATGACTTCGAAAATTTAATTTTTAAAGAAATGTACCTTTTTTGCCATGTTCTACGTACTGTAACTCGCTGTTTAAGATACTAGACATGTAATGAAGAATCCTATATAAGTTGGTAAGGCAGAGAGAAGTAGCAAAGTAGTACTGACATGTGAAAGTCCCTTTATCTTGGTAAACATTAACCATAATGTCCTATATAAAGAGCCTTTTAGCTACATAAAGAAATTGTCATTCATATAGTACAGTCACAATGTACTAAAGTGTACAACACTAAACTGTTTATAACTACTTTTATGGATCATAAACTAGCTAAATTACATTTTGCAAGTGTTTCAGAAGGGTGAATGCATTTCAATTAAAAAAAATACATCTCTGAACATGATTTAACTCGTTTTACAGCACATGTACCATATTGTCTGCGCGGCTCCTCCTGCGCGGCTCCTCCTCCACCCCTGACTCTCGTTAATTAACAGTTAATTAAAAGACAATGATGAAATTTTAACATTTTTCAAAACATGTATGTTGCCCTACCTGTGAGCTTTAATTTAAGACCAAATTCAGCTATATAGCTTGTATAGTTTTTAAGTAAATCAATAAACGAAATCAATTTGAGGAGCAGATGTCGCAACTCCACCTTTTTAAGGGCCCAACTCAAAACGCATGGCCATTGACGATCTAAATGTAAACTTAATGTAAGTTTTGAACAACGTTTCGAAGTTCTAACAATCAGTTCTTGTGTTGTGCTAATTGAATGTTAGGTCGGATTCAAGTTGAAGTAGACTCTATTCCATTTTTTTCTCCGTTTAGAATCCTAAAGATATAAACATTCAATATAAACACATTCAAATATTTTTCGTTTTTTAGATCATTAGAATCATAAAGATATAAACATTCAATATAAACACATTCAAATATAATACAAGTACATGTAGGTTGTTCAGTCTGAAATACAGTGCATATGGCCATGCGTTTTAAGTTGGGCCCATGTTGTGTGACACACTCAAAATTTGTACTAATCGTGCGCATTTCCATGAAAGTGGCTGTAACTTTTTTAAATTTATATTAACCCCACATAAGTATACATTTTCCGAAGCTGATTGTCTGAGAGATCAGAAATGTGCTTAAATTAACATAGTGGCGCCCTTGAAAGGTTATGAATCTTAAAGCCTGAAAAATCATGAAAAAAGAGTGGCTTTGGAAAAAAAAATTGCAAAAAAATACTGCTTACCCTACAACAATATTTACTGCAGATTTGAACTCGTCACATTTAGAGCTTTCCAAACATGTATAACTTTCTATACCCTGGTGGAGTTTACCGCATTTTGCTCCAGGCTGAAAGATGACTTCGAAAATTTCAATTTTTTAAAGAAATGTACTTGTTGCCGTGTTCTAAGTACTGTAACTCACTGTTTAAGATACTAGACATGTAATGAAGAATCCTATATAAGTTGGTAAGGTAGAGAGAAGTAGCAAAGTAGTACTGACATGTGAAAGTCCTTTATCTTGGTAAACATTAACCATAATGTCCTATATAAGAGCCCTTTAGCTTCATAAAGAAATTGTCATTCATATAGTACAGTCAAAATGTACTAAAGTGTACAACACTAAACTGTTTATGACTACTTTTATGGATCATAAACAAGCTAAAATACATGTTGCAAGTGTTTTTGAGAAGGGTGAATGCATTTCAATTGAAAAAAATACATCTCTGAACATGATTTAACTCTGTTTTACAGCACATGTACCATATTTGCTGCGCGGCTCCTCCTGCGCGGGCTCCTCCTCACCCCTGACTCTCGTTAATTAACAGTTAATTAAAAGACAATGATGAAATTTAAACATTTTTTAAAATATGTATTTTGTTGCCCTACATGAGAGCTTAATTTAAGACCAAATTCAGCTATATAGCTTGAATAGTTTTTAACAAATCAATAAACAAAATCAAATTTGAGGAGCAGATGTCACAACTCCACCTTTTTAAGGGCCCAACTCAAAACGCATGGCCAGCAGGCATATCGGTCTGGATAAATATTTAATTAGTCAAAAAACTGAGTCCTTATAATTACACATTTTTGAGGAATCTTGGAATTAAAAAAAGAAAAGAAAAAAAAAGGGGGTTAAATTGTCTGTGTGTACTTGGCTCAATTATTTCCTTTTGTTTTGACATATATGTACATGTATCACCAAAAAAGTTAAACATAAAGTACTTAATAGCTGATATTTAAGCTCACAATTGCAGTGGCAAATCCAGGCGGGGGCACAGGGAACACACCTACAATGTATAATTTGAAAACCGCTCATGACTGTACATGTTAAAATCTGAACATTTTTGGCAGTGTCCCCCTCCCCGCCCCCCCCCCCCCCATTTCAAACACATGCACCCCGCCACTGAATTAGTATCAATAAAAAAATTTAAGCAATCAGTCAAAAACATTAATATTATTATTTGAATGACGGTTATTCAGATATTGCATAAAACTAAAAAGTAATTTAAAAGAACATCAGGCCCTGGATAAAACAATAAATTTCATCCAACAAATAATAAATTATGCATTAGTGGAAGGCCATTAGGTATTAGAGGACAGGTGTTTTGGTTCTTTTCATGCAATGACATGTATAATTGCTGTTTATTGCAAAATTGGTACATGTTGTTTTTGTGATCAGTAATCTCTCTTTGAGATTTTGACCATGGATGGATGAAAAAAAAAAGACTCGTGAAATTCATGAAAATAAACCCACCACAAAGTAACAAATATATATACATGTAATTTGATTTTCATCATATTGTTTTTGTTTCGGAGAGGATAAAATAAATTTGGATTTGATCTTTGTTCTTTGTACAGATTTCACTATGATTGCAGAAGAGGGTTTGTAAGAGGTAGACCAGGTGGTGTATAGCAGTAGGGGCCCTTAAAAAGTTCCTCACTTCACTTGAATTTTATAGACCCCCCTTTCTGTACCCTCCTGTGACGTAATTTAGAGATGCATGTTCAAATAAAATGTATCCAGGTATTAAGATGTCACTAGATACATTTACTTCTGCAATCAATAACAGGTGTAGAAAAAAAACCATGGGGTTCCTTACAACTGTGTTTTGTTGGGAGACAGGTTTTACTACTCCAGTCTCTTAAAAATTCAGATGATGTACACCTGGACTGTGGTATGTAAAGGAATGCAAACTTGTTCCAGATACCAAGAGGAAACCATTTGTGTATTTGTGAATTATCCATGTAATAAAAAGAACTTGTATCGCTTTGCTACAACTAACAAAAATAAATAGCATGCTTAGATTAGACTTTTATAGGAATACGTTATAAGGCATCACTGGATTTGAATCTTATAGGCAAATCTGCAATGTTCTCACCTCAAAATACACAATTGAGAGTAGGTTTCTTCCTCCCTTTCCTCAATGTTTTTATTTTTGTAATGGGGCTATTGCTGTAATAATGGAATAAACCATTCTTGACTTAGAAAGTTAGATATTAGAACTTTGAAGTTTTTACAGGACTTACTGGTAGAATTATTAGCAGTGGAAGATTTCATGGTACACCAAGAATTTTCTTGAGGCTATGAGTGTTCCTGAATATAATCCACCCATGCTCTTGCAGTGGGTACATGTAGGTCTGTTTTAGGACCACTCATAACCTCAAGTCTTGACTCCATCTAATTTTTTTATCTGTTTGGAATGGAAAGAACTGTGTATTTCAAAGAGCTTCAAAAAATGGCGAAGGGTGGACAAAAGAAACTGTCTAAGGTTTATTTTCGTATCAGTACTTCAGGGATTCAAGCAAAACACCTTAATAACTGATGATATTAATAATGATTTATTGACCAGGTTCTCACGTCTGCAACTTTTCATTTATTCAGTATGGAGGACCCTTTAAGACGAAAAGCATGGAGCCACGTGAAGTACAAGCAGCGTGCACAGAATTATTATTATCATGAATCATAAATTTTTTTTTGAAGGGTTTATGGTTCAAGATGATTTATGCATTTTAGCTGGTAACTTCATATATTTTGCAACTAACATTTCATGATTTTTGGCAAAATCAAAATGATTCTCCAACACCATGAAACATTGCAATGGGAGGGGAGTTCCCAACAGCATATTCTGATCTCGAACGAGAAACTTTTCATCAAATGTCAGTAAAGTAAATTATGGCCTCATTGCTACAGTAAACATCATAAACCATTACACATGGGTCATTTCCTACTCCAGATAATTTATATACTTGTCAAATGAAATCTGGATATTTTTTTGGAGAGGCCTGGGTGGGTAATAAAACTCTACACATAAATACATCAAAGTGGACCATCTATTTTTCCATTAATTTCTGATCATTATCAATCACTTTTGAAAAAGGAAAAAAAATAAATCTACAATCAAATATGTACTTGTGAAATAAAATCTGGATATTTTTTTGAGAGGCCTGGGTGGGTAATAAAACCCTGTACATAAACGCACCATTGTGGATCATCTACTGTATAAGCCAATATTTTCGCGTCCAGATATTTTCGTGATTTTGGACTAGTTGGGGAAATTCGCGAGAGCAAAATTTCGCGATTTTGGTGATGATATCATTACTATAAATAGCCTTGTATTGAAGTGGAAATTTTCGCGAAGACCAACTCGCGAAATTCGCGAAAATAAAGACGCCGCGAAAATAACCACTTATACAGTATTTGTTCTAATAATTTTCTGATACTTATTCATCACTTTTGTAAGAAATAAAAATCTGCAATGAAACATTCCTCAGATAATATAGGCCTGCAGAGGATGGCCAAAAAGTGGCTTAAAAATTGCCAAACTGGCAACTATCGTATAACAAGCAAATTTGTAGTTTTTATGAAAGTATAGGTCCTGACAATATTCCACATAAAAATTACCCAAAATCCACCTGGGGGAACATGCTCAAATGACGTCATCAAGATGGTGTCCCAAAAACCACCAATTTGCCATGGTAACTGTCACTAACACACTGTTAGGAATACAAATGGTAATGTTTGGCAAGGATACCATTGTATCTCCCTTAACACAATTTCTATAATGATTTTAGGCCATCGGAAATCAAAATATAGATGTTTTGAATGGAATGAGGTGGATTTAAGGTTAACACCCTGTTTCCATGGCAACATAATAGGAGAGTAATAGAATTAAGGAAAACATATACAAATGCAAATGAGTGATTCAAAATATCATGAAAATGTCGAGAAACGTAAATTTTAATAATTCATGTTGGTTATATAAAAAAATTACAATTAGAATGATGTTTATATAAGATATATGGTCGTTGCTATGGTAACTTCATCGTAAGGGTGAAAAAAAAAAATCAAAAACGTCCCATTAAACATATTATGCCAAATAATAAAGATGGTAGGCCTAACTTTTGGCTTGGAATGTAATGAAGGGTCTATGTCTCATAACGCAAATTCTGTGATCATCCCATGTCATGTGTTTTGAATGGAACAAGTTGGATTTAAGCTTGTTATCCTGTTTCCATAGCAACATCATAATAATGAAAAAATTATAATACATGTATATGCCACTAAACTGCTTAAAACGTAATCAAAATGTTCAGAGACATAAATTTAAAGGTTTCACTTGTATACATCAAAGATTCGACCCAATTAAACTCTTTTGTCTGCTAATATGGCGGATATGGTCGTTGCTATGGTAACTAAATTAACGGGGGCAAATAAATCAAGAAATGTCAAGTTTTGGTAAATAAGATTTCCAAATACCTGATTTACTGTAAATATCAGGATTAGGCCTGTTGTTTTAACAACATTATTTGTATTCGAATTGTGTGCATACATATATTTGTCAGCAAAAGTATCAAAAGACGATTTAGAAGCAATAGAATTTAGAATTATATGGTTATCTGACATAGCAACACAATTGTGCAACTAGATTCCATATACTCAGATTCCTCTCTTATTACAAGTGAACTGAAAAGTTGGCATCCGCGGTTCCGTAGAGTAAAACAAAACATTACTAAAGAATGATGGTTATATAAGAAAGTTGAGTCAAGGAAACTGAGTCAACTTAAACACTTATTATCACAAAATATAATTGTTTCCATGACAACAAGATACCGCTGACAGAAATACATTATTAGTGTTCTGAAATTCTAATGGATAAGAGGGGAATATACACTGTTGCCCATAAAGGTTGGATACTGTTTTGAGTCCCCCTGCAACATCATTTTACTCCGGCTATAATTTCTTGAAGTTGTTTGTCCCCGCTTCCACTTATTGGGACCCTGACTATATCTTGGACGTTCCCCCAACTATTCCCGGGGAAACAAATATCAAATAACTTTTTTCAGCCCCCACAATGCCCATTTCGCAATTTTTTTGTCATTTTGGGGCCCCTTTTTGTTTTCCCGGCTGACCAAGGCCCCCTCAATCCTACCCTCACGAAACGCGTATGAAGTGTAGGTTTTTTATTGTTCTTTACGCAAAACTGAGTTTTAAGGTTAAAGGATTTCGTCTCTTGTCTAGGGGGAGGGTCAAAGTATATTTCGATAGGGGTTAAAAATTTATTTTATTCATATTTACAACATGGAAATTTCTATCATCCCAAAAATGTATTGTAGAATCTCTGCCAAAAATATATCGTAATGAAAAATAGACTATAGTTACCATTTACAACCTTGTCAATAAGGCTAAAACAAAATTTGGGGGAAAATTATAATAATCAAGAGTTTATGGTTGTTTTTTATTTCCTTTGTTTGTATCATAAAGTAAGGATAAAATATGTCAATTTTTCACCAATCTCACTTTTTACTTCAACCCCTCCCCTAGACAAGAGACAAAAACATATAACCTTAAAACTTAATTTAACGTAAAGAACAATAATTAACCCTACACTTTAGCCACGTTTCGCGGGGTTAAGATAAAGGGGGCCTTGGTCAGCCGGGTAAACAAAAAGGGGCCCCAAAATGACAAAAAATGGCAAAAATGGGCATTTTGGGGGCTGATGACCCTTTTTTATCTTTCATTCCTCGGGAATGGTTGGGGGAACAACCAAGATAGACCCAGGATCCCGAAAAGTGAACGCGGGGACAATTAATTTCATTAAATTACAGCTGGAGCAAACAGATGTTGGTGGAGGACGAAAAAAATATCCAACCTTTCCGATCAACAGTGTATGATAAATTGAGGAGGCTCCAAACAGCATCTGCAGAAGAACAGATATCACGTTCAGGAAGCAAAGTGTATGTTCCACCAGGAATACTTCCCATAGCAGCTGAAGGTACTCTCATCCAGGAAGGTGGCAACAATATCGACATCAATGTTGAAACTGTAGATGGCAAAATACTTGCCACTCATTGGCACGAGACGTGTATCAAGAACAGGCTTTAGCAGTTCGGCCTCCAGACAGTACAATGAAGCTGCAACGCATCAGGCGGAGATCTCTAGAATGCACAGACACATCCATGTTAAAGCCTATGCCTTTCACCAAACCTACAAGTCGGCCAGAACCAAAGCGTGTACCTAACATCTCTAACACAATGGTGAAGGGGATAGAGAGAGGGCTTTGACATGTTCCACGTCTCCAAGGATCTTACTTGGTCTCTCCTCCGTCAAGTTCCACGAGGCAACTCACCCATTCAAAAGGGTGTCCATTCACCACACACCCAAATCATTCCATTCTGGACTGGTTTAAACGCTTTGACCGCTAAACACGACAACAAGTCTGTCACAGTGGCGTCTTACCTGCCCGTAATAGAAGTTTCTTCTTCTGATATGGCAACTATCTACACAACCCTTAAGAGGGGCAAGGATCTAGCTGAAAAATGTGGGCAGGATTGTCATGTACACACATTTGATCAACAGTTGTATGCTATAGCCCAGATGGTCAAACACAGCAGAAGGGTGAATTCCCCAACCTTGTGATCAGGCTTGAAGGTGGACTTGCACCCGTCATCTCTTTGGTCGCTATGCCAGTGCTATGAGTCTTCGAAGTGGTACAGCGCAGACTGAAGCAGAGAAGCATGAGCCAAGTCGACCGGCAATGATGAGTAGAGATGATGGTCATGTTAATCAAATCCTGAAGTACATCGAAAACAACATGACTGATGTCAAGTCTCACCCTGAGTTACTGGTCAACATTGGCACTGGTCTCGTTGCAACATCATAAGTTAGCAGCTCTTTGTCAAAAGTCGTCGCTAAAGGTCAAGCTATGCTGATGAGCTTTGTAAAATCTCGCCTCGATGAAGAAACGGTAGAGTCAAAGTCCTTCTATAATCCTATCTCCAAGTCAGGTCTTAAAACATTCAAGGAAATGGTCAAAAAATGTAAGGTGAAAATTGGTTCTCCATCTCATCAACTCACAATTTCCCCAGAGCTCATCTACCAATGCGCTCTTACGCTAGCAAAGGTTAGGCCTGAAGTTAATTGTCTGCAGTTCTGAGCTTCCCTATCACGGTTGTCCCTCCAAGTCTCTTTAAAGAAGATGGGAGCAAGCGCATGACTTCAAAGGCTGATCTCCTCCACTGCCTCGAGGACAACTCCCCTGGAGGACAACTCCCCTGGAGGACAGCTCCCCCAGGGACAACTCCCACGGAGGACAACTTTCTCCTGGACAACTCCCCTGGAGGATAGGTCCCCCAAGGACAACTCCCCCGGATGACATCTCCCCTTACTTTAAATGCTTTATAAATATTGATTTTATGCGAACCCCTTGGTTTTTTTTTTCTGTTACAATTATTACAGTACTTTTTGCATGGAGTAACCCTTCTGTAATGACAAGCAGGGATGGGAATGGTTGTTTAATGGCTAATCATCCATTGGAACCACCCCTTCCAATCTATGAATGGCTACTCCTTCCCTCAAAAGGTTGTTAGGTTTGGCAGATTCAGAGGTACCCCAACGAAATGTGACCCTCAGAAAAGGAAAGTTATTGAAAATGCAAGAAATAAAAGAAATGTTAAAAAGGGGAAGGATACTAAGGCGCCTTCTCCAAACAAAGTGCGTCAGCTTCCCTCGTCTTTTGTACCAAAAGACGATTTATCGGCTTTTGAATAGAATCCCGAAATCTTAATACGGCTTAAACACGTTAAAAGCAGAAAGCCGATTGTTTCCCGCCTTCGATCAGGAAGCTGCCGGGAAACTGACGCACTTTGTTTGGAGAAAGCGCCTAAATGGGGAACTTAAATATGAAGCTACAGGAGTAGAAAAGAGCACGAAGTGCGAGTTGGCCTACATATCTCTAGTCGCCTTCAGCAAGGGGGGGGGGGTGAGCGACGATAGTTAAGCTTTATAATCACACCATAAACAAATTAGAATGGGCGCAAAAGTTTAAACGAGAACACAATTTTTATTTATCAAAAAAGCCAAAATCAATTCAAACATCATCACTTGTTTTGTCAGTTTTACAAGGAATAATGTTATCCAATCATTGTCATTGATTGTTCTACATTTATCCAAAACAAACCGAATATTCATATCTGAATGGTGTGTGTTCAGAAGTATGCACTTGCACAGCTTTGCATTCATGCCGTGTTATCGCTGTCATAAGAGGGTGTTATTGCAACTAGTGTTGGTATGAAAATAACTCCAGAAGTAGATGAAAATTAAAACATCTCGGCATATCAACCAATTTTTCAGTATTTCCGTCAACATATCTGATGAAAACATTAATAATTCTAAAACATTTGCTGAAACAAGCCCCCCCCCCCCAAAAAAAAAAAAAAAACCCTTGTATCAAATTATGTACATGTATTTTTTGTATAATTGAAGAGGTGTAATATAAAATATTACACTTGACGCTTCGCTCTCGAAAATCCTTTTTTTTTTTTTGGCTAAAAGAAAGGTGATCGTCACAGTTTGTAAAAGAATAACAAAACAAAACAAAAAAACATAAAAGTAAAAATATACCACTTCGGGTCATTTTTAGTCCAAATTTTCGGCACGCGCTTTGCGCTAAAAAAATCATCCCTTCAAAAGGTTCATTTTTTCAGATTTCGAACCCCCGCAAAAATCCTAGTTACGGGCCTGACCATTGACCTACATACTCTAAAATCTAATCAGATCATCTTCCTATGGTGATTTAAGATTGAAGTTGATATCTCTCTCTCTCTTTTAACGATCTCAAAATTAACGAGTGCATATGGATCTGTTCTCCGGAATGGTTGAGTTGTCCTCCGGGGGACTTGTCCTGCAGGGTAGTTGTGCTGCGGGGAGTTGTCTTCGGAGGAGTCGTCCTCCGGGGGAGTTGCCCTCCAGGGGAGTTGTTCCTCTGGGGAGTTGTCCTCTAGGGGAGTTGTCCTCCGGGGGAGTTGTCCTCCGGGGGAGTTGTACTCAGGGGAGTTGTACTCGGGGGATATGTCCTATGTGGGACTTGTCCTCCGGAGTTTTCATTGGGGGAGATGTCCTCCGGGGGAGTTGTCCTCCGGGGGACCTGTCCTCCGGGGGAGATGTCCTGCGGGGGAGCTGTCCTCCGGGAGTTGTCCCCGAGGGAGTTGTCCTCCAGGGAAGATGTCCTGATACGGTCATGCCAAGTTGAAGGGAGTCGCCAACTCCCTGACTGGAAGTCATTCATGGGCGTGTCTGCTAACAAGTCTCAACTGACATCTTATGTGTCAAGCTATCTTGAAGAGTCCATGGCGACAAATCCCCGAACCAAAGGGTATACCTTGCTTGAGGATATATAGCGGCGACCATGACAAAGTGTGTCTCATTGTCCGGTATTACAGAGGTACAGGAACTATCTTCAACACAAACTGAAGCAGACACACGCATCCTTCTTCATCTTGGAGACATAGACAAAAGAAGGAAATGCTTGAACAGAACAGGTCGAGTGGTTGTTCAGTCACCAGACACAGATGTCCTTGTTCTCCTATTGTACCACATACAAAAGATTGAATCAGTGCTTGAAATTTGGATGGCAACTGGTCGGATCACTAGCACCCTTGATCAGCGTAGAATGATTCCTGTCAATAAAATTGCCAGTGCTTTAGGATCAACGGTGTGCGAAGTGTTGCCATCAGTTCACAGTCTAACTGGATGTGATACAGTGAGCTCATTCTTGGGGATAGGCAAGAAAACAGCATTTCAGCTCCTCCAAAATCTTCCCATTGAAGTTGTGGCTGATCTGAAGGCATTAGGCACAGATGATGAACCTACTGCAATTAATGCAGCAAGACGCTTCGTTTCCTCACTCTACGATCCAAAAGCAAGTTCAAGTCCACGCATAACTCACACAAAGCAAAGCCAGACATTCCTACCACAGTAGGAAATGGGTGGAAAGTTCATGACAACACAATTGTTCCAGTGTACTTTGAAGGGCCCACAGCATTAGACAAGATGGAAGACCTTTTTTTGTGGTTGTCGTGGTGCAGTGAGATGTTCTAGCAACACAGCCTGTCCTTGTAATAGAGACGGCCTAGCCTGTTCCGAGGTTTGTCGTTGTTTAGGTGAAGAGCTCTTCACCTAACGATTGTAACTATTTAAATTATTTTATAATAGTTATACGATTTTACCACTTATCGGTATGTAAAAATCCAGCCTCTGTGCTTAAATTATTAGACCATGCATATGACCTTACATAATGAGAAGTATAACTGAATAGCTGTGTTGTCATAGAAACAGGTATTAAATATATCAGTGGTTTGTTTGAAATATGTCGCATTTTCTTTCAAAAGCCAAATTATCAGGCTATAGCATTGAAATTGTAAAAACTCATATTTGGCTCAATGAATATTAGAAAAAAATAGCTAGTGCCACCGCATGTGAAACGTTTGCCGAAAAGCAGAAGGAAAAAAATCACACATATGCCTACCTATAAATAACATCATAGATTAATAAAAAAATTGAAATATTCTAAAATACATACATAAAATTATTTTCAGTCCTATACTACTATGTATGATTTTAATTATGTATATTTATAAAAAAATAAAAATTGCATATGAAACTGAAAATTCAACATTTGTGCAAATGTGGAATTGGTTGCTATGCAAAGGTCTGTTGCTAGGTAATGAAACTAATTTGAATTTACTAACTTTTTCTAAAATTGCTTAGTAGCATTTTTCATTCACATTCATAATGGTTTCAACATTGTGTATGGCATAAAAATGTCTAAAACTCTTAAACAGCCATGTGAATGACTCATATTCATGATTTTTGTCACAAAAATGGGCGTGGTCCATTTGAAGCTAGTTTCCATGGTGATGCAATGACTTTTATGTTCTTTTTAAAAATTCAGAAAATTTCCTTTGCAATAAGACATCTTGTTGCTTTAATCCATTCGGGTGCATTCAAGTACCAGAAAAAAAAGCCAATTTTAGGCCTTTCGCCAGTCATACTTATTATGTTGCTATGGAAACAGGATAACAATCTTAAATCCAACTTGTTCCATTCAAAACACATGACCTGGGATAATCACAGAATTTGCGTTGTGAGACATAGACCCTTCATTACATTCCGAGCCAAAAGTTACCATCTTTATTATTTGGCATATTTTTTAAAAAATGGGACGTTTTTGAAATTTTTTTTTTCACCCTTGCGATGAAGTTACCATAGCAACGCCCATATATCTGCCATATTCCCATATGAACATCATTCTAATTGTGTTGAATTTTTAATATAACCAACATGAAATATTGAAAATCATGTTTCTCGACATTTTCATGATATTTTAAGTCACTTATTTGCATTTGTATAATATGTTTTCATTATTTCTATTACTCTCCTATTATGTTGCCATAGAAACAGGGTGGTAACCTTAAATCCACCTCATTCCATTCAAAACATCTATATTTTGATATCCGATGGCCTAAAATAATTATAGAAATTGTGTTAAGGGAGATACAATCGTATCCTTGCCAAACATTACCATTTGTATTACTAAAAGTGTGTTAGTGACAGTTACCATGGCAAAATGGTGGTTTTTAGGACGCCATCTTGATGACGTCATTTGAGCATGTTCCCCCAGGTGGATTTTGGGTAATTTTCATGTGGAATATTGTCAGGACCTATACTTTCATAAAAACTACAAATTTGCTTGTTATACCATAGTTGCCAGTTGACCCCAAAATCCAGCCTCAATCTGCAGGCCTAATACAGTCTGTCATATAAAGAAACATATTCAACAGCAAACACCTAAAAAACAGACAATGGGTGAATATACATGTATCATTCAAAATGAGTAATCTAAGATCATGTACATATGAACATGTACATAAAAACATAGATATCTAATTTGCAATCTCTACCAAAGGTAATTAATCCCTTAAAAATAACTAATTCCATTGCAACATCATGGTTCTTGAGATCAATTTGCATTTCACTATTTTTTATATTTTTTTATTATCAAGGGAGATATTCACTCTTGGGAAAAAAAAAAGAATCTTGAACATTTTTTTCTTATAAAACTTGTTAAATTTAATCTCTTATGCTGCAGGAGAAATGTGACTTAAGTATAAAGATTTTAATATTCTACAAGCTAAATTTTAATTAATTTCAAGATTATTCATGTGCTTAGAAAAGGCCCAATTTCATTAATTCCATTAGGGGATCCAAGTGATCAAAAACCTAGATCCATTGCATTATTGTACATGACACGTAAAATCCATACTTGCAATGCGAAGTGCAGAATTAAATCTGTATAAATTTTTTACTTCTAATTTACTTGATATAAAATCAGGTTAATGTACAAATGTAAAGGTGAAAGAATTATCAACCTAATCAAAAAGGGTTTTAAAGAAGGAAGTACAGTAAATTGAAATAAATATCAAGGACAAATGGGTCATGTAAAGATTAATGAAAATGCAGGAAATATTAAATGCAAGATATGTGTATCAATGGCGGTCATTGATTATACCGCCCTCATAATTTTTGTCTTAAAAAAACAAAACAAAAAAACAATTGGAAGCTTTTGAATGATGAAATGAAAAAAAAAAATAATACAACATGTATAAAATGCGTAACATGTTAAAGTTTGTACCTGGACAATTACCCCCTTGTCAACTACCCCCCTAAATAGGATTAGGGTGAGGTATACGGTTAGGGGTACCGGTACATTTTTGGGCAGGGGTAGTTGTCTGGGGGACAGTTGTCCTAGACCCATCAAACGGAAAAATATACAGGTATATATCAGTAGAAAGAGAATGTTCTCCTCTTTCATATGGCACCAACTTTAAAATGACATCAACTTATAATGATAGGACTTGAGATCATTGACTGAAATAATCATTGACAGTAATGTCAAAATCAATGTTCCCAGGAGACAGGGATCTCTTCGTGTATTTATTGAGGTCAATGAAAATGAAGGAGTTCAAGCATAAATGTAGAAAAATGTCAACATTTGTAATAAGTACTTTATAAATGTAATATACAGATGGAGCCCTAATGAAGATTAAAATGCATCCGGAGCCTTCACAAAGTGTATTTCAAAGAAATGAGGGCAATACCCAAATCACAAGATGATATCGTGGAATCTTCATAGACTGGCCGTGGTATGGCACTGACGTCTGATGGATAAATGTATTTGCTTAATTGAGGCATCACATAAGATTTGGTTGGAAGGGTCTATCACTGACATGATCCATTCTTTATTCTCTACCCTGGGTCATACACTATGATGGATCAGTACGTTGAACCCCGCTGGATGAGATTCAAATCCCTCTTCATCCACCTCGACATATCAAAGTTGCCCCCAAATACCATCCATGAACCGAGCGGTCCTGACTCAGAATTCTTTTAATAATGGACAGGAATGGGGAAGATGGTGGATGCAGGTCTTTCAAACTGCTGACAAGCAATACAACTAAATAAAGTCCACAAGTTCTCACTTTACGTACGTCGGAACAAATTGGTTTGAAGGGGGCGGGGAGGGGGTGACTCTTCCGCCTCTGTAGTAATCTAGAGATATAATCTTGACTTTTAAAATTGATCATACCTACTGGGCTATTGATACCCTCTACATCCCACACAGGAAATGATTACAAGAGCAACAAGGATAGATATGGGGGATTAGTCAAGATAGAGTTATCAATCACTATAACAGCCAGGCAGTATGTTTCTTAAATGTGATTGGACTTGAATCTGAGGCTCCCACAGCTTCTGACAATATGGGCAACTGCAAACATGTATTCTCAGAAACATTCCACCTGAAACAATACATCTCTTCTCCTATATTAAAATGATCAGTGCAATTTCCTTTCTGTAAGTAATGTACAATTTTAGTTATTTACAGAAGATTTGAAATACATGTTGCACATTAATTAAAATTATCATGACCTTTATTATCAAGTCTTCTTGTAACCCCATTATGGACACCCACGGTTCTTCAAGAGGAAGTATGTGGTCCTATGGGATATTGCCACAAGACTTGAAGACTTGTGCATATCAAGGTATAATGAATTTTTTTTTTTTTTTTTTTTTTTAAATGAAGGTACCTTAACTTAAAGTAAAAAACTGATGTTCTGTGTTGTTGAGACTGTTCATGAGAACTTTTTATCAGGAATCAACTTTCACACGTATGTCCAAATTTTATGGTCAAATCACTCAAACTTTTGGGACAAAACCGGTAGTATGTTCATAAAGTGATAAGGTATTAAATTTGGTGTTCCTCAAGGTCTTTCATGACAATAACAACCTGGCTATTTTAGTGCAAGCAAATCAATCACCACGATCTTGACTCTATGGTGGCTTACAAAGTACACGTATGTCAACTGCAGCTATGAGAGGTTGTGATTACATAAAGGTATTCAGCAGGACATGGCCTACACATTATGACAGGAGAAATCCACAGTGGATTAAGAATAAGTACTGAGAATAAACATCCACATATTTCACATGCCATCCAATTCATATATGGATTAACTTTACAATTTTGACCATGACAGGGGCACACCATTCACAACATGTGTACATGTACAATGGAAGTTCCCAAGTTCAAAACAAAAGTTAACTTTACACCCTTTGGTACATGTAAGTAATTACATGTAATAATTGCAAAAGACTTGAAGCTAAAGCCACGCACCCCCTCCCTTGAATACCTCATCTAATCTCTTTCTAGTCAGTGACATTATACAACAAATGCCATATATAACGTATGTTAGATCTTGTTAAGGATTGACTAAGAAGGTGAAAATATGTCTACATGTAGGTGAATTCATGTTTCAGATGAAAAACATGTGAGGCAACAATGATTGGATCTTTACTGCATTTATAAAATAGTTGAATCCTAATATCTTAGCATTTCTTCCTCCATTAAAAAAAACCCAAAGAAAAAGAAAACAAACCAAACAAACAAACAAACAAACAAAACAAAACAAAACAAAACCAAAAACAAAAACAAAAACAAAAAACATTTTTTTAATCATTATGTGAGAATCATAAAAAAAGACTATGAGAGTGTTTCTCCTAAATGCCTCCACACACAAAACCTGTAAATAAGCTTCTTGGACCTTGGCAATGGAGCCAAGGCCATTACCTGGCATTTTGTAAGTTGACCTTTTCAATCCCTGACCTTTGACCAAAACACTAATCAGATTGTCTTCCCATGGCAATACATATCAACAAGTCTAAAATTTAAATTTCAAATTGTTCTTGATGTGTTCTTGATGTGTGGACATACATGATCAATAAGAAAACACAACGCTTCTGACATCACCTTCAGAGACAGAGGCATAAAAACAAAAGTGATAATAAAAGGGAAAAGTACTTACTCTTTTAAGACCCAGTCCTTGCTCATGCATGTAGCCTAGGTTGAACATGGCTTGGGCATTGTGCTGCTGTTCAAATGCTAATCTGTAATGTAGAGCTGCAGCCTCATAATCCACATCAGTTCCATAACCATAATAGTGATAGTCGCCTAGTTTGACTCTCGCATGGGTAAAACCTGTTCACAAAGAAAACAAAAGACATATGATCTCAAAAAAACAATACCAATATACCTACATACATGTACATACAAGCACTG
Organism: Paracentrotus lividus; assembly: GCA_940671915.1. Lineage (NCBI taxonomy): Eukaryota > Metazoa > Echinodermata > Echinoidea > Camarodonta > Echinidae > Paracentrotus > Paracentrotus lividus. The sequence goes on along the minus strand of CALNVZ010000174.1, from coordinate 72,795,625 downwards.
CATTCATCATAGATCTCATAGCCTACTAAACGCCTCTAAATTTTTACTCTTTGTAAATGGTAAATAATAGAAATATAAACTTAAAATCTTTCCTTCAAATATACCGAATCAAAAAAAACTTTACACCTAGAAAAATGTCAATAAAAAGAAAACCAATTTATAAACCCCAAATTATTTTACATATTCTGAAAGAGTAACTCCTCCCGCATCTTCTGGTACCATTTTTGTGTGGTATGTTTTTACGCTTGGATGAACACGACGCATTGTTTGCGAACATGTCAATTTCAAATAGTGCCAGAATGGGAGTAAAATCAAAACAACAAAAAGCTAGAGAAAGGCAACTTCATCCTGATTAAAATAGCATAACCTTTTAACGAAAATGTCTTCTGCTTTAATAATAGCTTGGCAGGGGTGTTGTTACACATATTGACTACATTTTGTATGAAAATTAGATTGACTCGTGAAGTAATGCATGAATGAGTACACATTAAAGAGCAAATTGCCACTGACAGACCTAAAAAGGCCTCCTAATACTTTTGAAAAGTGATTATTTTGTCTTTGACGTGTGCTCACTCATGCCTGACTCTACAGATCTATCTCATTTTCATACAAAATGTAGTCAATATGTGTACCAACACCTCTGCCAAGTTATTAAGCGGAAGAAATTTTCGTTAAAAAGTTATGCTATTTTAATCAGGATGAAGTTGCTTTTTTCTAGCTTTTTGTTGCTTTGATTTTACTCCCATTCTGGCACAATTCGAAATTGAAATGTTCGCAAACAATGCGTCGTGTTCATCCCAGCGTAAAGACATACCACACAAAAATGGTACCAGAAGATGCAGGAGGAGTTACTCTTTCAGAATATGTAAAATAATTTGGGGTTTATAAATTGGTTTTCTTTTTATTGACATTTTTCTAGGTGCAGTTTTTTTTTACTCACTCGGTATATAGGGAGCATTACTTGGAAATCCATGGCTGAGGGCACACCACAATAGATTTGGTTAACATACTCCCAAAGGTGTCAAGGATACTCCTTCAAGTCATGAATATATTCAAGTATGGTAGTATCTCGAGAAATAAAATATTTATGGCTTTGTAACCCACACTCCTTATTTCCAGACTGAAAAACAAAAACTTGTTTCAAGCCAGCCAAGACTACAGAGACACATATGCACATTATTTACAAGCAATTTACATTATATTCACTCATGTTTGTAGAGTCAGACAAACAATATGTGTCTACAGAAAGAACTTTTTTGGCTCTAAAGATTGGTTTAAAAGGAATTAACAACCTATAGCTGGTGACTGCTATTAATACCATATATATATTAAAAAAAAAAAAAAAAAAGTTCTCTTCAAACTACATATTCACTATAATCTAGAACAGTTTTTTTTCTTATAAATTGGTAGTTTTATCTGCCAGCATAACACAATGACCTACCCTGTGCAGCTGCCCTTTGCCAATGGAGTAGAGCTCTCTGATAGGTTTCATTGAAGCCAAACATATTTACTTCACCTGAGGAATATAAACACAACATAATACATTTGTTAACATTACATGCAAATACAAGAAATAGTTGAGGATAATCTTTGATTACACGAAAGTTCCGGTAAAGACCATAATAAATTTCACAGAATTAAATTTCAACCAGCAGAGAGTATGAAAAACTATAATCAAGTTATAACTGCCAATATTTTTTGGGGGAGGTAAAACAATATATGTAAGAGAAGAATTATGAGGAAAGAAACAACGGGAAATTGTTGAGACATCCTGACGCATGTGGTAACTACATGAAAATCATGGTTTTCAATAAACATATCTCAAATCAAGATTTTGTGTATTTACTGCATGGCCAACATGTCAGAATCAAAGTTAGCCACTTATTCTTGATTTCTGATTTTCATGACCAAAGCTGAAGGTTGGCAGAAATAAAAAAATCTATTATCCCTCCCACTAACAGAACCATCAATAGTGATAGATGCTTTCTTTTTTATAATGAGGTGATAATGGAAAATCACTTAACAAACACTATCCTTTCTTGATGCTTTTTTGATGCTCAAACATCTAACGAACATGTGAAACATTTTAATATTTCAGTTTAAAATTTGCATTCAAGGTTCAAGAATAATAACATTACAACTTGTCTACAACCAAATTCTCTAATTCCGTCTGTCCTATCCCACATGGTCTACTCCATTTTCGTCCACAACAATCTTGTCTACAATCAAGTTTGTCTAAGTGCCACTTAGTCCTTTTACCATTCTGTTCTAGTAAATGTATGCCAAAATGGGTTTAGCCGATGTGGTATTAAGGCCTCGTCACACCGAGTCCGGTCCGGTAACCGGTACGGCAAACCGTCTCAAATCGCTCCAAGAGCGATCCCATAACAACCGTACCGGTTGCCGTTCCGGCTAGTATGGCACAGCCCGTGTTTGTTGTGACCAGTCTCATTGCAATAGTACACGGCCGATTCATTTCGACCGTTTTTGCCCATTGTTGAACCGGAACGGGCCCGTGCCGTGACCCGGACCGGACTCGGTGTGACGAGGCCTTTAGACTATCAGAGAATTAGAGAATTTGCTGGTAGACCAAGTGGATATAAACCATTTATCCTGCTACTTGTAAGTTTTCAGGTTAATCTCTTACCCCTGTCTAAGAGATAGGCCACATTACTCTGTGCAACTTCATATCCTAGTTCAGCAGCGAACGAATACTGCAGGAGTGCTGTAGGAATGTTCCGATCCACATAGGCTTTCCTCGCCGACTCAAGGAGTCCTGACCACTCTCCTCTTTCAGCAACATTCTTGTACAGCTGCAAGTGAAATGGACATTTCCAGGTTTAAACACAACATTCCAGATGAATTCAGTAACCAAATTTTAAAATAATTAAGAGAATACATTTTCAGCTTTGTAACATAAAGAGTTTTTTCATTGATAGTATTTCGCTAGCTGAATTTGGAGCTTGTGGAAGTTATGGAAAGGGTGTCCACAAGTTAAAGATCCTAATCCTAACCGTAATCCCTGAATGTAGCTGTGTTTGAAAAAAAAAGTCTTCTCAATTATAATCTGTTGTAATTTTTTTTCACAGCACACAGATCTTATATTGTAAACTGTTTTCAGGATGTAACACGGGATTCTAGGGAGTCAGAAAACTGGCGTTTGCAGGAAAGTGTTCTTTATAAAAGAACATTCATGGATCACTGCTTTGTGCAGAAATCTCAAATTGACAGTACTAAAAATGTTGACATCAGTTTGAATCACCATGTCTCATGAAGACCAGGGAAAGAATTCTGCCTGCCATTGCTATCGGATAGCTGGCCTGACAATAATATGTGTTAGAAACAAAGAAAGTAATTACATTGAGGAGTCAAAATTGTGTATAACTATAGGGCAAACAGCTGACAATAAAGTTAATTAACAGTTTTGACAACCCCATTCATCATCAATCAGGGGGGTGTTTCATGAAAGGACTTGTCGAACGTTTTATCCGACAAACTGTGATAAGCTACTGAAATGCTTGCATCTGATTGGCTGAGAGCAAATTTGTCGGATAAAATGTCCGACAAGTCCTTTGATGAAATGCCCTCCAGGTGTTTTAGCTTTCGGCACCAAGATATAAACAACCCCAATCTCTCCACAGACTAATAAATAACTTGTTTTAGCTCCCTTCCCTATTAGACTGCTAAAACTTATCATCAGTATGACTCTCACCTCCACAGCAGTATGGCATGACCTCATGACCCCTGTTCCCGTAGCATGCATCTGAGCTAGGTTATAGATACCTAGGATGTGACCTGACTGAGAAGCATGGTTGAAGTATTTCACCGCCATCTTGTAATCTCGCTTTACTCCAAGGCCACCTGTATAAGGTTGAAACAAAGGTTTGTCGCTGAAGAATGGTGTTATGTTAATATGAAAATTATTCCTTGATGGACGCAAGTACATGTAGTTGCTTGAATAATGCACCCAAATGCTATGAAAGTATTATGTGATTATAGGCAATGGACAGGGACCTAAAGCTTCAGGGAATCAGTATCAAGTGTCACTAGACCACTACCTGGCTTGGATACGACACATTTCGAGTTGCTCTAACGCTGGTTCCTCGTGCTTTCACTGCAATCGGGAAATCTTTTAAGAAGCTACGATTAAATTTTACACACAAGGAGCTTATGGGGTAATAATAACATCATGCAGGGCCCGCTGGGAGAACAGTTGTCAGAACTGAAGTGGCTACCCTGGGTAAATAAAACGATATTATTATTATTATATTATTATTATCGTTAACAGACATAAAAAGCACACACACACACAAAAAAAAAAAAAAAAAAAAAAAAAAAAAAAAGCAGTAAGAGCAATTATCACATAGTTTCATAAAAAATACTAAATGCACTGTGTTGCATCAAGGAATCATAATGCTCTTCCCTAACTTATCTTTCTGTCTGTTCTTGATAAAAATTTGTTTATATTTTGTTTGGGCATGGGCCGATACTTTCAATTGTGTAATGTCAGGCTGGGTCCGCTACTGTATACTCACTGTAATACATGGTGCCAAGATGAAGCTGACCATCCACATAACCCTGATCAGCGGCTTGTTGAAAGTACTGAAATGCCTGAACATTATCCTGTAAATAATTATGATCATAAAAGTTGAATCCAACAACTGTGTAATTATTTTGCATAAATAAAGGAGAACCCTTGAATAAGCACTATTGATTCAAAATACATTTCCCTGTTCTCATATTCATTTGTAGAGACATAATATGACTGTGATGCATTGGATAAGGTGATGGAAAACAGTTTAGACATGATCATTCAATTAATAAACAACATAATTTCTTAGCTAAATTCAGGAATAACAAGGTTCAAATACAGTTTGGCCTCAGATCAATGTCACAGCTGATTGCAATCGATTGAGCTCAGGTGTACATTTTGAAAACGGAGATGATGTCATTTAATTGCAATCAACTGTGATGTTGCCCTCAGGCCAAATAATGAATGACATTACCCTCTCCACCCCTTGCCCATGCAGGTACAGGAGACCAAGTCCACTCTGTCCAATGGGGTTGTTCTGATCATCCTATTCATTACTAACTTAATTTCTTTGCTAAATTCAGGAACAATGTTTAACCCATTGAGGACTGAGCCCAAATATATTCAGGCTGAGGTCTATTGGAAATGTGTGTTATAGCAAAATCAGCTCGTCTCCATCAGGTTAAGTAGGATACATTACCCTCTTCATCCCATGCCCATGCAGGTACAGAAGCACAAGTCACTCTGTCCAATGGGGTTGTTTTGATTATCCTATTCATTGATTAACTTCATTTCTTTGCTAAATTCAGGAACAATGTTCAAGTAGGAGATCTTACCCTCTCCACCCCTTGACCATGCAGGTACAGGAGCACAAGTCACTCTGTCCAATGGGGTTGTTCTGATCATCCTATTCATTAATTACTTAAATTCTGTGCTAAATTCAGGAACAATGTTTAACTAAGAGATCTTACCCTCTCCACCCCTTGACCATGCAGGTACAAGAGACCAAGTCCACTCTGTCCAATGGGGTTGTTCTGATCAGCTGCCTTCTTAAAGTACTTCAGAGCCGTAGCGTTATCTTGCTTTACTAGAGGGCCCCCTTCAGAATACATCTGAATAAAATAAATAAACAAAATGATGATAATATTAATATTGCCTTTTTGTATAGTTTTTTATATCAGTAATAGCATTAAGTTTTCGAGAATATATCTTAATTAAATAGTGACATGAAATATACATCTCTAACCTACAAGTATATGTATGGCTACAAGGTTGGGGACCAAATAATATCATTTGCTTAAAGTATACCCATGTCTCCATAGCCCTGTTGCTAGAATCATAAATACATTTGTGTAACGATTGGGGAGTTATGACATGATTTTATCACAATTTCTGTAATAAAGATTCTAGCAACAATTTATGTCATGATTCTCGGGTTTATGCTAAAAAATGACATCAAAGTTTCTAGCAACAGGTCCCATAAGTTATAAAGCATTCTCATTTACCTCAAAACATAAGGAAAGGAGGAACAAGTTCTATGAAAGAACCAAGTATTGATTAATAGGTATATCCATACTTTAAAAGAAAAATTGATCTGTTGACGAGATTCCAGTGCACCGAGGCCCTCTTGCATAAAAAGTTGTGATTGCATGAAACTAAAAAAATAAGCGCAAGTCCCAAATACGTGATTCTGATTGGTTGGAAATTGAGTTGCGTTTAATTTCAACTTACTATGCAAGAGAGCCATGGGGAGCATTTCATGAAACAAATATTCCCTGATTATCATTGAAAACTGTTACAAGCTACTGAAATGCTTGCATCTTATTGGCTGAAAGCAATTTTGTCAGATAAAACGTCCGGCAAGTCCTTTCATGAAACGCCCCCCTGATCATCATGCTAAGAACACACAACTACATTATTACTCACCTTTCCAAGGTATGCCTGAGCTGTAGCATCACCAGATTCAGCAGCTTGTGTGAAATACTCAAAGGCTCTCTGTATAAAAGGTATGAGAAGCACAACTGTTCACGATATTGTGAAATGGTTCATACTATCTGAGATTCTACATCCCTAAAACCCATAGAGACAAAGTTGTTATTTTTCTGTGCTTTGTGATTGCTTTCTATGGGCACTCTTTGCTAACGGTTGGTTTCAAATTTATTTTTTTTTCCATCAACAATGGATTTGATTGGATTATAACTTGATTCCAGTACAAACCTACTTAAACAACATTCTCACTTAAAATAATATATCTTTGTGTCTTTGTATGGGCTCTTATTTGGTTTTAACTTGGGACCATGTTATACATGTATCTTAGATGTAACAAGACAATATTAATCGCATGATGATCAAGCACACGAATAATGGTTATGCAGTGAAACGTGCATAATGGAATGATTGTAAAAACAAGACCATTCATCTATAAAGATCAAATTTGTTCCTCCTCAAATAGTTATTGAACTTAAGGAATCTGTTCATAAAGCCCACCTTCCTATAAAAACAGCTTCTCTTGTTTTCCATTATAAAAGAACTGGCATAGGGAGTTACATAACTCCTCTGATCCACTGCATGGCTATTGTACTTTACAACAATACATTCCCCTGAACAATAGAGGTGCAAAGACTGTGCTTTTATCCCATGGTCACCCTTACATTGCACTGCACACCTTGTATCCATGGCCATAAGCTTTGAGGCCAAAACCTATTTAACTAATCCCTCCTAAATCTTGATAATAGGATCTAAAGTCCTCAAAATAGACCAAGCCTTATCACATATAAAAATTGTCACAAAAAGTAGTCATTCACGTGGACTAATCTTTATTTTCTGATCTCTAAACCGCTGATCTACACATGATGATTAACAATACTTATATCATAGGCGGATACCGGCGCTATACAAGAAGCCATCATCATCATCATCATCATACTTGTATATAAAAATCTGAATATCAAGCTTTCTTATTACTACTTTTCGATTGTAGAGTAAAAATAAGGATGTTCATCCCAAAGGAGGTTGGTTACCTGATGATTCTGCAGGACACCTCGACCTCCTTGATAGTTCAGCTGCCCCAGCCCAACCTAGATGGTGATAAAGAGTAAAACAAATGGTGACAGTGAAACCTACAATTCTTTAAAAGCATTCACAGTAAATCTGTTGCTTTACTTTCCTCTTTTGATAATTAAAATTATTTTCTGTTTTGAATGTTGTAGAGTAAAGATGCATGCAGTTTAAGATATCACTAACCTCCCCCCCCCCCCAAAAAAAAGGGCTGAACAAAATTAACCTAACCTAATTTGTTACTTTAACCCTATTCTGACTGGGCTTTCTGACTTACGTTTTTTTCGGAAAATGATTTTTATTGAAAACGTTAATATTTCATTAATAAATATAGGTATGAAGCTCAAATTTTTATAAAAGTTGCTTAGTAGCAAAGTCAACAATAATGAATTGACAAATTCAGGAATTTCAAATAAATTCTTTTGTATTCTATTGTTTTGTGAATTTCTTATGTATTCTATTGTTTTTATTTCTTATGTATTCTATTGTTTTTATTTCTTATGTATTTCTTTGTTTTTGTAATTTTTTATGCTTGAGAAATGTTTCTTGATCAATATAAAGACAAATCTAATCAATTAAAAGGCTCAGAAGGCACAATTATCAGTGTTAGAAAGCAATTTAGGAAAAGCAGTTATTTTGTACACAAACGCATGCAAAATGACGATTTTCGATCAATTTTGGCCTGACATGAGATTACATAATGTTGCGTAACGCGACAACGGCGTGTCCGATTTTTTCGAACTTGATGTCAAAAGTTGCGGGACACTTGAAAGAAAAAAGTCATAGAATGCCGGGTCGGGATTTTCAGCGGTTGCGCGGCAGTCGCGGATTTTGTACAGGGGGGG
>CALNVZ010000174.1:72761910-72787175 GCA_940671915.1 Paracentrotus lividus | reverse complement strand
GTCAGAATAGGGTTAAAAGGAATAACTTTCATACATGTAGGAGCATGCAATCCCTACTTCATATAGCAAACACAAACCTTCTGGAATAGACTGATTATGGCTTGCATGGGACCTGTTAGTCAGTTTTCTATGCTATTCTACTTACCTGTGCGGTTACATCTCCCTTGTCAGCTAAGAACTGATAATATTGAATAAGATCATCATCAAGCATGCCAGCTTCAGGTTCAGGATCTTCATTCTCATCAAAGAGACGAACTCGAACCATGATGTTACCTCCTGATGTCATTACGTTGTCAGCAACTGGCATGGAAAATAAAATTGAGAGGAATAATTGGAAAAGAATATAATGATGAAACTGCTCAAGATATATTGGAAAAAGTTACTCTATACGTACATTTAAAGGCATAGAATCATCAGATTCAATTGAAAAATTTGAAAGTTTTGCTCCTGCTTTCAAAGATATGGTTCACATAGGAGCACTTGTTGATCAACAAAATATCTGTGGGTGGGCTGGGGCAGGTCGTATCATGGTTCACTGAATGATCAGCAGTGAGCCAGTGTGATCGAGGCTTATCAAGTGGTTATGTCCCTCACCCAAGTTTGACCAGGTGATCCAGAATTCTCAGAACTAACCATTGTTTAGATATCGCGAGTGCGCAAACGCAACAGACGTACAACCCGAAAAAAATGATGCCCCCAGCACCACCTTTGATGGAGGAGGCAAAAAAATACATCTTACCTTTACTGGCCACTCTCTTGTAATATGACATGGCTGTCTCACAATTCTGAGCTACGCCTACTCCAGACCAGAACCTGTAACCCTATGTAGACAGAACCGGAATTCAATGTCATACCTATCATCTGCTTACAAGTATATCATATAATTCATTCATGCAACATCACAATATAAAATGTCTCAATAACAAGTGAAAATACAAATTAAAACACTCTGAAAGTGCATTAAAAGGTTTAATGAAATTATATGCATGATTATCATCACTTATTGACTGAATCATATTCCTTTTCCTCTAAAATCCATGCCATGAAATTCATAATTTAACATTCTTCTGATTGAATAAAATATCATTAATGAAATGATGACACATTAGTATTGTCAATACTTCTCATCTCTTTAGCCCATATTCATGAAAAATGCTTAAGTTAAACCTCACCTAACTAACCACGTATTAAATTTAAAATGCTGCCAAAAAGCCATTTTGCTATATAGCCGCATTAAATTGAGGCTTAAGCCTGTCATAAAGTTAAAACAAATCTAGAGTTATCCAAATTTTTAATCCAATTTTTAAAGTTAAGAAAGGTTTAAGCAGAGCTTACAGTAAGGCAGCTCTCCGAGACTCTCTACTCACCATCATCATTTGTCCAAAAGCATCACCACCCAGAGCTGAGAAGGTATAGTATACCAGAGCTCTGGCTTGACTGGAGTTGGATCCAATACCAGTAGCATGGAGAAAGCCTAACCCCTGTTCACAGATAAAATGCAATACAACTGGACAGTTTATTCTTCAATCTAGTAGTGACATGTCAGCCATACTTGGTAAATCAAGTCTCAGTTTGGATAACTTCTTTTAATAAAAAATTATCTTAGCACATGGTAATGGTGGTACAGTAATTGAACAGGAAAAGCAATGCACTTAAAACCATTATGAAAACTTGAATATATTTACGAATTGTCTTTGTATAAAAGTAGACTTCACATACATGTAAAGGTAGTTTGGATCTACATTACAACCCTTTGCTAATCAGAACAAAGGCTATTTACTAACTGGATTGGTCGCCACACCTCATGGTTCATACACGGAAAATTAAATAAATGATTTACATTCTTTCCTTGGAGTAGCAAAGCAATTCAAGATCTACGAACAATTTCAATTTTTACAAAAACTACATATAAAATACCCTTTCAAATTCCAAGAAAGATACATTTTATGAAAGAGTAGTCTCTTACTGCTTGTCCACGTGGATCACCCATGTTGGCAAGACGGGTGAAGAGATCACTGGCTCCTGTTAGGTTTACAGGTAGCTTGTCACCAAACAAGAAGGAATAACTGACCATCAACATAGACTTGGTATGATCCAGATAGGCAGCCTTCACCAGCAGCTTGTACGCACTGAAAAGTAACAATGTGTGAGAAACATAAATGAGTAGATCTTCATCAAACTTAGACATACATTTTGTGTAAACACAAGACAGATTCTAGTCAAATTAAACATCACATTTTCTACATTATGAAGAAATTCTATTCAAAAGATTAGCTTTCTATAGTGTGTAACATTGAGAGGTATTGCATAATTTGTACCAAAGTGCACAATTAATTTTTTACATGAGAGATATAATGAAGTAGAGTTTCAGTAAATTGCAGAGTGTATAATGATGATCGAAATACATAATGTAAAAATCTAAATTCACATCAATACAAAATTAAAGATATATAAAATAATAGTTCAACCACACAATGTATTTTTCATGATATTGCATCCGCCAAAAAATACATCAACATGTAATTAAATTGTGCATGAATGTCTACATTTACAAATAAAATGGTAAATACTTACAGGTCAGACTGGTCTTCAGTAGAATTAATAAGCTCCACAGCTTGTTGGTATAGCTCTTCACCTACAAAAGAAAAGTGAGTAAAGTCGTAATGTTAATTAAAAACAAATAAGTAAAAGCAAGTCGAACCAAATGTTCCTCAAAATAACCATACCTTTGTTTGTAATAATAAAAATAATTTATGCTGTATAATGCATAATACCAAGGTCTCTATGCGCTTTACAAAATGATATTAAAGGTAACATACAATTTTAAATAGTAATTATAAGTACTTACCTAAATAAACAACAACATAAGAATTGATTACACATAAACTAATACATGTACAAGAAAATGAAGCAATATAAACCGATTCTTAAAGAAGTACGTCTTATAACTTCAAATTTAAACATGTCAATATCAAAGTTTTCTGCTGCTGATGCACTGGGGTAATTTTTTAAGTTGAGCCTTCAAATTACACAACAGCTGGCCTCGTTGCTTTGTGCCTGCATAGAATTTTAGGATTGGTCCTATGGACCTACTTAATGTTCATTGGATATCTGGGGCCCGTTTCTCGAAACCGTCATAAGTCTAAGTTCTTGGATAACCCATAACGACACGTGTTGTAGAATTAACACGCGTTTCAATGGGATGTCCATGAACTTAGACTTATGACTGTTTCGAGAAACGGCCCCCAGTTTAAGTTGTAAGACTTGTCTAAGATACAACTCGAGCAAATGATAGAAGTAAAACAACTAGGAATTATTATGATTATATACCCGTAACCCTAACTGGGCCGGGGTATTTTGGGAGTTGATATGGCCGGGGGGGGGCGGGGGGGATTCGGCGTCGACCGCGGCGATTGCGCCGAAAATTGCATGCATGTCGCCTGTGACCTAATCTACAAATCTGTATAGTTATTTTTTCATGAAAATTGTGTTTTAATTAATTATGCTAATTTATGCATAATTAATACTGGAAATCTTACTTTTTGCTCTAACTTCCTAAATACAGCTCCAAATGTGCTCATTTTCGGTGTGACTATTCTTAATAGCCTTCCTATCAATTGTACTTTAAAAAAATTCCGTTATCACAATTAATTTCTTATTCTTTTTTATTGTTTTTTAATTTCTTATGTATTTCTTTGTTTTTTCGACCTTTTTATTTTCATTGCTTTGTTTATGAAATTTATTGAGGACAATCAAACAATCATAAAAAGCATATAATCAAGTAATTTGAATCAGTAAAAGCAAAAATAATCACTCATTTATGAATTTTAGCTGAAAACACATTTTGTATTGACTTTGCACATGAAATCACGTTTTTGAGCAATTTTAGGTCTGACGCACGTGTACAAAATTATGCGTAACTCGCGAACCGGGTACCCGGACGTCGCAAATTTGGTCTTAAAATATGCGGGAGACTTGGAGGAAAAAAGTCACGCCGCATCGCGGCGAGAGCTTTTCGCATTGCGAACATATTGCGCAAAACGTCCGAGGGGGGGCGCTGGGAAGGCCCCCTCGCCTCCCCGGCCTATTAGTAAATATAATCAAGTGAAAAGTGCATTGTGATGTTTTTTTTGAAGTGCTGAAACTTGAAATGTAGTAGCACAGAACTTTTAGTATCAAGCATGTTTGGTGCATATATTATGTAGAAGGTACAGTGCCTGAATAACTGCATACATCATATCCATTTTATTTTCAGATATTTCATTTATCTGATCAAATCATAAAATGTTGAATACATATATACCTTGCCTCAGCCTCTCCTGTGTTTCTGGGTCAAGCGGTTTTTCAACTGTCTCTTTTTCTGAAAAGGATAGTTGTATTGATATATTTTCAAATGCTCATATACATGTACCAACTTTAAAAGACGATACTTGATATTACTTAAACATGTAAGAAATAATTATATGCTGTAAATGTTATGGTTAAACGTGTATTCAAACCGAATTAAAATAATACTAGAAAATTCCATATGCTTGTGGATTTCACTCAAATTCAATTTTGGCACATCCCCCCCCAAAAAAAAAAAAATAAATAAATAAATAATAATAATAATAATAATGAATAATAATAATAATAATGAATAATAATAATAAAATTAAATAAAAATAATTAAATAAAAATAAATGAATAAAAATAAAAAAATAACAAATATTTTTAAAAATGAAATAAAATCTACATTTTGTATATACCAAATATTGTAAAAGTAAAAAGAAAAAAAATAGTATACATGCCCATTATCTGCAAATTTATGCCACAAACAAATATTGATTTTCTCCTGAAAGTAAACTATGGTTTGCTGCAAAGTATTAAAAAAATCGATGTTGGAGATTTTCCTCTGTGATCAAGTTTAAATCAGAGATCATGGAGAAAAGTTGTAAAAAAAAACAAACACACAAACAAAAAACACTGTGAACTTTCAGAAAGGAACATTTAACATATTATGAATATTGATAGATTTAAAATATAATTAGGGTTAATAAGGAGCAAAAGTTTAACAAAAACAATAACAACAAAGAAAGTTTTTAAAAATGAGAGAAATAAAAATGATGTTCAAATAAATCATTTATGAGTTATTTTTACCCCTTTCCATGTCCTGTAGGGGAGGACTAGACAGAGGTTTGATGTCATCTTCTGAGCCCTGTTCTTGCTCTGTTCCACTGGATATACTGGTCGCTGTATCACCCTTAGTTTCTTTAACTTCCACTTCCTTTGCCACAGGTTGATCTGAATCAGACTTGACTTCTGACATAGTTTCTTGAGCTTGTTCATTTTCAGAAGGGCTGTTGGGAGTACTCGAGGTAGGGACATTATCAGTAGGTTTAGCTTTATGGACAACCGTTCTGGAGCTACCCTTTACATACTGTGATGATGGTGGCTGATTCTGTTGGCTATTGATAGACTGTGGTGCCTGTGTTTGCTGAGCCTGTTGCTGTTGAACTTGTGGAGTTTGTCTCACACCAGTGGATCCCGATTGAGGTATTTGTTGTTGCTGTTGTGGTGGATTTTGTTGCTGCTTCTGCTGCTGTTGAGCTTGGGGTGGATTTTGTTGCTGCTTCTGCTGCTGTTGAGCTTGGGGCGGATTTTGTTGCTGCTTCTGCTGCTGTTGAGCTTGGGGTGGATTTTGTTGCTGCTTCTGCTGCTGTTGACCTTGGGTTGGATTTTGTTGCTGCTTGGGTGGGACTTCCTGCTGCTGCTGCTGCTGGGAAGGTTGTTGTTGATGCTGGTGAACTTGAGATTGCTGACTCGCGCTTGATCCATGGTGTACCTTGGATTGTTGCTCCTGTGTCATTGGTTCATTTTGTGGAACAATTTCTTGTCCTTGTTCCTTGGACTGTCGTACAGGTTGTACATGACGATGCTGTTGCTGTTGAACTGGTGGTTGATCAGTACCTCGAGGAATACCTTCTGGTTGCTTCGTTGCTATCACTTTGGGTTGATTTGAACCCTGATTTATATTCTGTTCTTTGACTGTTTGACTGTCTACTCCTGACTGGACACTATCTTTCTGTTGAACAGAAGCACTATTATCATTTGTTTGTGGATTATTAATTGTTGATGACTCACTTTTCTGATTAACTTGGTTATTAGTCCTTTCATCAATCACGCTTTCTTTGTCTTTTCTTGCATGCTGTAAATTTACACTGGAAGACTGATGTTGCTCAAAGTTTGTTGAATGTTGCGTCTTCACCAGCTTTTCTGCCACAGTCCCCTGCTGATTATCAGCTTGCTTGGGGATTAAGTTTGAAGGGTCTTCTTCACCTGCTTGTGAGCTAACAGGGGAATCTCCAGATTGCACATTTACATTTGAAGCAGCTATGTTTGGATCACTCCTGGATGAGAGATCCTCATTTTCTCCTGAAAGGGGATTGCCCTGACGGGTATTGCTGCTTGGCTTCACTCCCTCAAGAGCCAAGGCAAATGGAGAAGAACCTGCAAAGACAATAGATTGAAAAAATTAAAAACTAGATTTCTAGAGAGATACAATCATAATGGTGCACAATTTTTTCAAAGAGCACACACACATGTAAGAAAAAAAAAAGGAAAGAAAAGAAAAAGACGCATTTAAAAAAAATGTAACAAAGATCCCTTTTCGAAGTTTGACATTTTGTTTCTTCCCAAAAATATTTAGTCAAATATGTAGATCTATCATGAGGGCATGCCTAAAAATACAAACAAAGTATGCATAAGATTTAAAGCACCACTACATGTAGTTAACAATAACATCTTTATAATTAAAAAATTAGGGGGGGGGGTGGTCATTTCTTTACTTGAAAATGAAGTTTTAAAATTACCATTTACCAATCTGAAAAGTGAAAGCCTCATACTATATTCATGGAAATTATCTAAAAATACTGAAAAGATTTGCACTTAATTTTCAGCATTACACTCTCATCATGAAACCAAGATGTCTAACGTTAAGTGTTATTAATCATTTTGCTTCGTTAATTTCAAGACCATTTTTAGGCCCATTTGCAAAAAAAAAATGTTTTCACCAACAAAAATATGATTTCTAACGTTAAATCTAACGTTAATGTTTCTTCTTACCTGTTTCTTCAAACCCTCTAAATGAGAGGTATAGCACAAGGACAGTCAATTGGTTGATGCACTTCATGTTCGAGAATGACCTTTTGCCTCACAATAACGTTATCAAGTGAGCTGAGCTGAGCAGCTGGCACTTTATTTATGTGGCAAACACTAACAGTTAGTCCCTCACAATCATGGCACAAAATGCTCAGCTACACCGCCGCACTCCTCCCGTGGCTTCTGTGTAGATGAGGCTATAAAGTATACCGTAATGGCTAGCGCAAGCGACGTCTTGTGAACAAATTAACACCTACAGGAAGAAGAGAAATCCTTTCAATCAAAATACTTCTGAAATTTTCACAGGCCTGAGGATAACCTAATATTATAACGACTTTATAAACATGTTAACACAATATATATTATAAGGGTCTTTTTCAGCTAATTAACTGTTGTTACACGGCCTGGCTGTGACTGAGGCTGTGGCATGAACTCCATCCATTTTCTTTGGCGACCTACATAACAATAGTCTGATCATCAGACGTTTTGATAATTATTTTTATTTAATTTAGTCTAAAGCCCCTCAAAATATCATTCAAGTTTAGCTATAGCATTCCAGTTTACATTTTTTTTTTGGCCAAAACAAAACATCAATATTTTACATGCATGTCTATATTCAAGGGATTTCTCTTTTCTCCATGATTTTTCGGTTTAAAAAATAAACCTGCATAATATACGAGTACGACAATACTGCGATTGTTTAATATCGACTTGTACTAGTGTCTGTATTTCATAATAAACGCCCATTATAAAATTCGGGCACTGTACTGGTGTATAATTCTATGATAATAAGCACGTTGTAAAAGCTATGTTTAGTTGTTTGCAGTGTCATAGTTTTTGACTGATACATTAAAAAAAAAAAAAAACGATATTCCTCTTTTACTTTCTGTATAAGCCTGAAATACCTCGCAGAATTATACGTTCAAAAGCATAAGTTTACAATTAACAAAAGCCTGCACGTATCGCCTCTAATAATTATATCTTTAGCATGACGTGGCGCAACAACTGATCGACACGCCATCGATCGTTTTCCCGGATTCTAATTTCTTTGAAGAAGGAAATGATATTCGATTCTTAAAGACATTTGATGAGCAAACGCATATAATGATAGAAGGAAATGGGAAAAAAAGAGTCTACCGGAATATAAATATTACAGTAGGCTATTCAAATTTTATCTGCAGTTTGGCGGGGAGAGGGGGCATGTGAACTCGCATAAATTATATAGTTTTCAATTCATGATAAAGTAGTCCTCTCTCTGTCTCTCTTTCTCTCTCTCTCTCTCGTCGTTTGAATCGTATCACCCCCCCCCATTACCTCCCTTTACATTTGTCTTGTAAATGCAAGTTGCAATACAGAGCTCTCACTTAAACTAATCTTCATCTGTATCTACAATACCTCATCAATATCTCATGAAATGTAGTTTATTCTATTTCTTGATATATCTCATGCTACTATCCATCCTGATCATGATAACTAAATCAATATTTTCTCTTGATCTATTCAAATTAAGTTATCGCTCCCCGTTACTCCTCTCATTTTAACATATAGTTGATGCATGTCCAACCAACATACCCCCTCTCTGACCGTTATTGATCTATACAGTGCGTCCCAGAAAAAAAAAGTAAACACAGCTTTGAGAGCCTCATATTAAAATTGTATAGCTTATAAAAACTTGATATTTATTTCATAATAAGAGTAACTCATTTTCTATTAAATGATACCAAACTTATACCTGTTTTGTGATGGATGGCTGGGCACTTGGGCTTTAAAAAACAAGCGTCAAAATTCAAATGTTCCAAGTTTGAGGAGAACTATAAGCAGCCCTTGCATTTCAATAGACCAAGAAATCCTTTGTCCCTAATGAATGGACTTAAGAAGGCTGACCTCACACAAAGAATGATCTAAAAACCAGGATTGCTTCTGATAAAACTTGGAACAATTTGCTAATGACCATTTTTTTTTTTTTTTTTTAAACTTGAGTGCTTAGTCTTCCTTGACAGTATTTTATATATATGATTGTGGTATCACTGGATAGAATATGAGTTACTCTTTGATATGATATGAAAAATAATGACTTAAATAATATAATTTTAATACGAGGCTCTCAAAGTTGGGTTTACTTTTATTTGGGATGCACTGTATATCTTTATCATTGAATTACTCCACGGCCACCTGTCCCAAAATCTTTAATTAGAGTGCCACATTAGATGATTTCAACAAGGTTTACACTATTCTCAGAATGTTTAAAATTCCCAAATAAAAAAAATAAAAAAATAAACAAGAAACGGGCTCTTTCACCAATCTATTGTTATACTGAAAATGGAACACAAATATTCACTAATATGCACCCATGGAACATATAGGCCCGAATTCACAAACGTGGTTTAGTTAGGACATGGTCTAAATCAGGTGGTTTGTGAATACCAAAATTTAGACCATGGTCTAAATCCGTGGTTTAAACAATTGATTTAGACCATGGACTAACTAAACCACGTTTGTGAATTCTGGCCATAAGGTTTAATCACTTCTCCTCTCTTCTCATTTTCAACTTTATGTTCATTCTTTCTCCATGATTCATTTCTCAGTTTCCCTCCATCAATATCTCTTTTTTTTTAAATCATTCTCATAACTCTACTACTACCGGTATTCTTGTTCTTCATCAGATTTTTGGTTAATTGCCACCTGGTCTAAACCCACTTTGACTAATGCCTGTTTGGTCTCATCCCATGATCCAATTCCATTTTGTCTACAACCATTTCTAATTACCTATTGGTCTAGTCACAACTTCACGCATTTACCATTTCGTCTTATGCCTATGTCATCTAATACCCACTTGGTCTAACACCATTTGGTCAATAACCAGCGACAAACTGGTAATGCACAAAATATAAATTTGGTAATTGGACAAAAATGCAATAAGACAACTCATTATTAGACGAATTGGCTTTTGGAGTACATGTATATAAAGTAATGGGGTTAGAGACCAATCGGAAATTAGACCAAATTGTTAGTAGACAAAATGGGTATAGCCCCAAGTGATATTAGATAATCAGAAAATTGGACCAACTGCTTCCAGACCAAGTGCCTATAAACTGTATTTCTCTCTCCATCATGTTCCACTCTGTTTTAATGGACCCTTCTTTACATCACCATCTCTTCCTATCTATGCCTAAATCCACAGGCAGCATGGATCCAGCTTTCGCTCCCACAATAGATTGTGCACGCCCAATTGTCTGGGTACGATAGTGGAATTATTATGTTTGGGCATAGGCCATACACCTGTCTCAAAACATAAAATTGAATCTCTCATCAAAAATTTCTCATCTCAATTTTACATTTCATTGTGAGATCCCTTAGACAACAATAATACTGTCGAATCAATGTTTATTGTGAACGATGATTTTAATACATATTTACATTAGTTCTACATTCATGTGATATATTTCATGACATGATACAAGTATCTGGATTAATAGACATGAATTCTTAGGTTTAAAGCATGATGGAAATTGTAATAAATGCCTTTATTTAAAGGGTTCCTTATCAGTACAGGCAGGTTTTTTTTTTATATTGTATAGGAACAAAATATGATGAGCTGCTAAATGCAATAAATATAAAACAGACCTCTCCAATGTTAATTGTTATTCTGAATGTAATAACAATATTCTGGATTCATACAGGGTGTCCCAGATAAATTGGAACCAAATTGCTAGACATTTTTCCCTGTGAATGCAAGCTAAGAATAAAATATTAAAATGTATATTAAATTTTGCTGCCCTATATGCCACGAGGCATGACAGGCAGACAGTATTATCTTAAAATTCAATCTTACTTCTTTCTGACGAGACCTCAAATGATTTGAAAGATTCATGCAATCCTAAACAAGAGTATTCAAAATTAAACAGTAAGCCTTAGGGTGGTATCTCACTTCCCAGAGACGTCTCCGCGACAGAATACAAAATTTCGTCTCCGCGACGGATAAAAAGTATTAGAGACATCTCCACGACAATATATGAAAAAAAAAGTCTGAAGCAGTCCCAAATCCGTCTACGAGACGTCTCCAAGATGTCCCCGCGATATCGGAGACGTCTCTAATGCTTTTTATCCGTCGCGGAGACGCAATTTTGTATTCTGTCGCGGTGACGTCTCCGCAAAGTGAGATACCACCCTAAGTATGCACAGAATGAGTGGCCAGGATTTGAAAGGATGCCAGCTACCTTGCCTAAC
The DNA here is from genome assembly GCA_940671915.1 of Paracentrotus lividus. NCBI lineage: Eukaryota > Metazoa > Echinodermata > Echinoidea > Camarodonta > Echinidae > Paracentrotus > Paracentrotus lividus. Next base: position 72,775,808 of record CALNVZ010000174.1, on the reverse strand, counting down.
AAAGGGAAGGTTCATTAACATGTCTTTTATATTCTTTGTTAAGTTTTATTAATTAAATCTCATTGATATTGAATACAAAGGGCCGTCCCTTGCTACTCTTGCTGCGGGAATCCTGTGCGATTCCTATTGCTTTTATTGGGGCAAATCGGATGACATTTAAATTTAAATATCAAATGGCTCTTTTGTATTGTATTAAGTGTCAAAAGAAATTAGAAGAGATCATAATGATGCACTTAATATTTCATTAACTGCTTGCTTTCAACAAAAAAATGGCTAACTGTTAGTGTTTTGCTTTATCTGGGATGCACTATTTAGCACTTAAATCAAACATATACTGCATCTCCAAGTGCATTACAGCGAAGTATAACAGTAAAGACCTGACAGATTTCTCATTTTACCATATTCATGCTCTTCTGTTGTTTGGTGGATTAGATTAAAACTCCAGTCCACTGGGCTTTTCAAACAATAAGACTTGAAAAGACCACTCAAAGTATTACATTCCACTCCTGTTATAACGAGATTATGAAGTGTTACAACTATATCTCCTTATACTTAACACATAGCAGGGTTCCCAGCATTTTAAGAAAACAAAATTCCCTGATTTTTCCCTGATAAAATCTGAAAATTCCCTGATAATTATTGAAACCGTTTCCAGTTTCTTGCGTTTTCTTTGTTGTCGCCGTGAACAATTTGCAGTATAAAACACTTCGATTTTTGGGCCAATCACAATTCCCTGACTTTTCCCTGACTGGAAAAAAGTAAAATAATTTTCCCTGATTTCCCTGATGGGCTGGGAACCCTGACATAGGCACACACACATGTGCACACTTGAAATTTGGAAAAGGACAACTCCAATGTAATTACTGAAGGATCTTACAATGTAGAAAATGTATCCAATCAAAAACAGCATATGAAAAAGACATGACAGTTTTAGGTACTTTCTGGAATTATTATTATCAAAACTTCCAAGCATGACTCTAAGAAATCAAAAGTTGTAGGACAGAACATGTGAAGTAGAATTCCATAAGTATATTAGGACCTAACAATAACAAACACCATCAGTACATAAGACATCACGTGCTTTTAGTTCCTTAACCTTGGGCGGGGCTTTTGGTGGGGCATCCTTCTTGGTCTTGACAGCCTTACTCATGATCTCATAGCAACATTCCTCATCATCAAATGAGTCGTACATGCTGGGAGATGTCTCATCTATCTCGTATCTAGAAATATAACAGGTCAGTAGATGGTATGAATTAGTTCACATGAGATACAAATGGATGCAGACTTATTCAACCACCAGGGTATGAGTAAATGAACTCATATTCAAAATTTTGGTACTTTATTTAACAAAAAAATATGCTTTGTAACATAAGCCAAATTATACAGTGCATATTAAAAAAAAATGCAACAAGATTTAATTTCAAAGTTGTGAAGATTGTGTTAGCTTTACACCAAAGTGAGAAGTAACATGTTAAAGCCACATATCTCTTCTTTCCAATGATATTTTATTTATTCATACATGGTCAGGGATGGCCGAGTAATCATACTTTTTGGACAATGGGACAAAGTAAACATGGGGCCAAGTTTTAGACATGGCTTCGAGCATCAAACTCATACATGATTCTTTTTCAGAGAGTTGCAATGTCAGGTGGAGGGGTAATAAACACTTTGCTCTCAAGATAACCCCAAAGAAAAAAGTCATAATAAGTCAGATCCGGAGATCGCGGTGGCCACACCACATCATGATACAAAAATCTCAGCCAAAATGACATTAATTTGCTTGATCGACCATATCTGTCCATGCATGAATGAACATGATTCCTAATGTTGATCAAATGAAAGGCTATAGTCCTACCTTTAATTTGATATATAATTTGTTTGATATGAATTGTTTTAAATATATTAAGTAAGAAACCAAATTATTATAAGAATGCAAATTGCATGGGGGTTGAATAATTTTCAAACGTGAGTGACACAACATTTGGAATGATAGAAGGGCGCATATATTCACACTTGTAGGTTATGAATGGATCCTAACTACCATATTATGTATAATGTAGGAGTGGCATGTGTCATTACCAGTTGGATTTGAATTTTACAATTGGTACTGGAAATTATGATGGAAAAAAAAAAACAGTGCGAGTGACACAACAAAAACAAAAACAAAAACAAAAACAACAACAACAACAACAACAACAACAACAACAAAAACATGGGTTTCTGACCATTATTGGTTATGGTTAGATTTGGTTGGAAAATAAACAGTAAATTACAGACGTTTGCATTAATAGAATTTTTTTTAAAGTACATAATTTGCAAGGAAGCATTTCTTGGGAAGTCGGGGGGGGGGGGCTGAACATGCAGCTGTTCGTTCGTGTCTAATAATTTTTACGTTCATCAAAGTGCACTCAATTAAAACTGTATGGTATGCAATTAGACAGTATACTTTTCTTCTAAAGTCACCTTTTCTTAAAATAAATACTTACTTCAGTAATTTCTGGAAGAAATTTGTAGCAACTGTGTTGTTCTTGAAGACAGTGACCATAACCTTCTTCATCTCAGTTCTAAAAGGGGGGGGGGGGAAATTAAGTTTATCATAAATGCCAGTATGGGACCGACTCTTATAACAGGCCTATATGACATGACAAATAGAGAATCCACATGCAAAACTTAACCCCCCTTCCCCCACCCCCACCCCCCCCCCCAAAAAAAAAGGATGATAACAAGATATTTAGAAATATACTTTGAAATGTAATAAAATTTAAATGTTGAAGTTATAATTAGAAAATTATAATACCAGACCTTCGTTCAAAAGACCCTTAAATTTTTCATTGCCAGATAGTTTGAAAGTACATGTATGTCATATCATATCCTAGAAGTATTTGACTTACATGGCTTAGAAAATAAAATGCACAGATATACATGGTTATATCATGCCCTAAATCAAAATGGTATGAATGCAAATTTATATTATTTGAGCTATTATCTATCCAGATTTCAGGAAAAGATTGTCTGCATCAATGTAGGAGTGGGCTATAAGTAGATAAAAAATGTGTTTTTTTTTTGTTATTTTTCCACTGGTAACAGTTTTTTCTGTTCCATTTATCCTACCTCAAAATAACATGACTAAATTTTTGACTTTGAGTCCCACAAAAAATGTGCAGGGCCAAAATCCAGATTGCCTGCCCTACAATACATAGGATTAGACACCACCACAAGCTAAAAACACCAAAAAATGGCAAAATTATGGCTAAGAATGGGATTTTTTAGGAAAACAGCGGTCATCTTGAATTTTTGCCCTGCACACTTTTTTGTGGGACGCAAGGTAAAAAATGTTGTCATTTCATGTTGAGTTAGGATAAATATAACACAAAAGAACTGTTACCAGGGCAAAACAAAAAATCACCCATATATATTATAGCCCATTCCTAATTAATGTTACATTTCTTGTAAGTCACCTGAAAGCCATGAGCTCCAAGATCTGCATGAGAAATTTACCAAGGCCCTTTCTTCTCACTTCTGATGTAATTTGTATCTCATAGCTGCATGGTTGAAACATAACAAAGCAAAAATTGGTGATAAACTGTAAGTGATTCATATCATAATTTATATTCTGAAGTACAGAATCTGACTATTACAAGCAGTTTATACCCACTTGGTCTAACAGCAGTTGGTCTAATCCTCTTTTTGTCAAATACCACATGGGTGCTAAATCCTTTTGGTGTACTACCAATCAGGTCTATGTTCCCTTAGTCTATTTAAGCATATTTGGTCTTTATGTCAACTGGTCTAATTGCCAATTCTTCTTATAGTCAAATTGCATATTTGATCTATTACCAGTTTGTTACTGAAATTGACCAGTGATGTCATACCAAGTGGAAATTAGACAAACTGAACATGAAAATGCATAGAGAATTAGAAAAAAATGTAAATAAGTGAAGAAGCAACTAGACCAAAGATTAGAAGACAAAGACAAAATGGAATTAGACCATGTGACAGGCATTAGTCATAGTAGGTTTAGACCAAGTGCCAATTTACCTCACAAGCATATAGCTTATTGTGTATTGTTACAGGAGTCCTTTGGTAGATATTTTTGGTACATATAAATGTAAGAATGGTGAAAGGGGCCGTGCTTTCATGCACTATAAAACAGGTAATGTATCGAATTAGAGTGTTCCTCTATTTCCATCTTACAAAAGAAAATATGTTTCTGTGACAATAGTATGTCTAAACACTGTCTAAACATCTGACGCCACAGCTGAAATAAAAAAGGTAAGGTAAGGGAGGGGGCAATAACTCCTTCCAACATTCAAAAAAAAAAATTATATTACAATTCACTTTTAAATTATGCATTCTGGTGACATCTATACCTTACTTCAATATAGATCTGGCTACCTTGGATCGCACATTTCTAAAAGGCATGGAAAATAATGGAAAACCACAAATATGCAGAGAAACAAGAGATGTATCAATTTACCAATAAATGACTGCATCTTCAAAGTCCAATTCAAATCTAAAATGGCAGAATCCAACCAGCTGTCCTTCTCCAGTCCTTGCAATCAGATACTGGGCTTGATCATCCAACAACTCTTCCTTCTTCTCTCGTTCCTTCCATCCCCAATCACTGGCTTCATATCTAAAGGAAACAAAAGTTCCAGACAAATTATTAAACATTGCACAGTAAGAGGGAAGGTGATTCTATGATTGGTTGGTATAACAGCATAAAATAGAGAGTTTACATGTATCAGTCTGGCAAATATGATGCTTGAAAAGCCCAAGGAATGACTTAAGAATGACTTGAAGAATAATAAATATGCTATATTATCTAGTGTATGTTTAATTCCTCAATTATAAATAACCATTGTCTTTTTTTTCTGTGTAATCTACTTATTTCACGACACTTGTCTCACTGCTCAATTTGCAAAGTATGGTCAATCAAAGATTACCTGTGACTGAGAAGAAAACAATTTTTTTTCCCCCAGCATAAATGTTATTCAGTCCACTCCCTTTATAACGAGCACAGATACAACACGAGTTACCTCTCGTGGTGCCAATTTCAAACATTTGCACATGTTCTTACATGTATATGATGCGTTCAGTATAAAGCATACTCAAATAAACCTGTCTTGTCAAAAAGAGCCTGAACTTTCGATCCTAGCAGAATCTTTGTCAGAACCTTATACATGTACTAATAAAGATATGAAAAGCACAGCTACATGTAGAGAAGCTTGCCCACATGAAGCTCGCTGGACTTTTAATTTTTTATTCAAAATCTGACCACAACAAAAATCAATAAACTGGGACGACCGACCCTAATTTTCATGTCTTGTTTTAAAAGCTTATGAAAACCTGTGATTTGCAGAGTAGAATATTGCTGATGTTCAACATAGTGAGCAGAACATTGGTCTATGAATCCCCATTGCACGCAACATCTACCAAAGACCACAGTACATGTGGTGTACGGGTTTTCCATGCTCGATTTCATAAAAACGACCTACCAACCCTCATTTTTACCCCACTGTTACAGCAAACAAACCAATTATTTCCAAATCTCATAATGATGAGGTATTTGGCTTGGTATTGAGCACCTTGTTATACTTACAATGATTGCATGTTGGTCTTCAAAAGGTTAAAGATCCAGTCTGTTACATCCTTGTCCAAATCAGTCACCTTCTTGCAGTCTATGGTGAGGAATAGTCTGAAAAACAATGATAATATACAGTGAAACCATTGTACAACTGTTCCAAAGAGACACAAATATGGGTCTATACGTATAGGGTCATTCAATTTATATTCCAATTGGAAAAAATTGAAAATGTTGGTTTTCTAAAAAAAATTATGAATACATAGGACCTATGTATGTTGTCCTAATACACAAGTTCTCACTAATACCAGTTAGACTGTGTATAAATAAAATATATTTACTACGCATACTTTTTCAACAGACATAATGTTGAGCTTCAAGCAATTTTTTATACCAAATTGCTTGAGAGGGATTAAAGGGGACCCTCTTTTATTGGAACTGACTTCTCGTAACGAAAGAGAACATCTCAGTAAATACAAGAATGACTTACTCGTTTCTCTCATATTTTTTAAATGCTGCTAAATTCTGCATGGGATCGTCAAGTTTGTTAGCTGCATCTACTTTTATCTTGGAGGCTTTTATTTTGGCTTGCTCCTGAGGGGGAAATAAAATACAAATAAGAACATCAATCCATATAATTGTAGCTTCAATCAAATGTGAAAACTAGTAATGAGACATGGCCACATGCAAGCAAATTCATCAAAAATTCTGATGAATTGTTATCATGTCATCCAAATGCTCCACATTTTATTGTCCGAAACAAAGGTGACCGGATATTTGTTTTGCCCCTTTTCTCATGGGCCCGACAGCCACTGAGCAGCGCCAGATGGACATTGCTCTATCCCCATCTTGTTGAACGCTAAACAGGGAAGCAGCAACTACCATTTTTTAACGTCATAATAAGTTGTGACACATTCCCGCCAATAATAAACCCAAATGGAGCTGAAAGCCAAATTATACACTGTAAAATCTCCAATGCAGTGGAACATTCGGCCAGGTAATGATTGAACATTATCAACATCTACCTCTAGGGTGTCCTACATGTACTTCTATTTAATGCAGCAATTACTCTTTGTTTTTATTTACAAGAATAATGTTAAACGTAAAGTAATTTACTCCGCTGGGATGTAATGTAAAGACAAGAAATTATCCATTAGTCTCCAATGGTAGACACATACACAACTTTGGCTGTGAGAATAGAATGTGAATCCACATACATTGTTCTTGGCCCATTCATCTAAATATACATATATTAACAAGACAGCATTTGGTGTGAATTCATGCAAAAAATGGAAAATCTTGAATCAACTTTGACAGACATTACTCCAACATTGGGATGGGGAAGGGGACAAAGGCTGCTTCTTACCACTTTTTACCCGTTTTGGTGCAATTTTTCTTAATTTGTCGATGGGAGCTGGCCCACTGACCTCTTTCCCCTTAGCTTCATGCATTTGACTTATAAATATAAAATGCATATTAAACCTACAGATAGTACCTGTTTCGCTAAGTAATAAAACATACTTTTTTTAATACAGGTTGTTCTTCACGAATATTTTCAGACATAGCAACAACTAGTGTATATGTATGCAAACCGGATTCCAAATATTGCAATTCATTCTGAATAGAGCATTACTACATGTACATGTATATACCCAAGAAAGAAACGTCCATAAATGAACAAAAAACATTGAAACAATCTAGATTAAAGATTTGTGATCTGGATTAATAGATCGGATACAGAAATGCTTCTTCTTCTCGTTGTTCTCCCTCCGTTAACTTTGGAGATCATCAGGAAAATCCTGCGTGTGTTCATGCATTCATGTTACCAATTCACACTGAAATTACACGCTTCTAAAATACTTTACATTATCTGCCTACATGTAGCATACGTGTGCAAAAGATGTTAGGGATTCTTTTATAACATTTATTACTTTATTATTGTAAATACTTAGAGTCTAATTGAGTTAAGTTAATTGACAAAGAATAACAATAACATGACTAGATCTAAATCTAAAAATAAAAATCATCCATGAGTAGGCCTACTTATTTTGATAGTTTAAAACACGTGTAACATTTTTTCTTTGATTTAGTCATCAAGAATGCTCTTACCTCTTTCCTTTTCATCCTTTTTTCCTTTCCTTTGGTACTGGTCTTTCGCTGCATTACAAGTATGAGAAATGATAAACAAAGTATTAACTGTTAGACATGATTAACAAAGTATAAAATACAACTAGATCTAGATAGTTTAGGTCTAACATGTTAGATCTAACTTTAGATCTCGTCTAGAATCTAGGCTAAATGATTTTGGAATTATATTCAAAATTTTTGACAAAAGGATTCCACATTTGTGCAAACAAAATGAGTTCATGGACATGGTCAAATTTCATGCTGTTTGAGTGAGCTCTCTCTCTGGATTAACTGTTAAGACAGAGGCTACTCGTCTTCGAGTCGTTCAGAATCAGAGACAGAGGAGTGTAGAATCTAGTCAATGGTTAACTATACACAGCCCCGTTGCCGAAGGCGACGGGGCTGTACTTCCACCACCCCCATTTACAGCGAAATTTCCAGCGGTGATGTGCGATCAGGTGATTATACTGATTAATATGATGAATCTAATGTTAAAATGTAATTCAACGGCATGTACGATATTTCAAGATACGGCCGTTTTAAAACAGAATTATATAAGAGCTTTTTGACTTACCAAAATGAATTTTCCGTTGGCCTTGTCTCTTCTCATAGTGTTGGTGCCATCGCTGCAATTTTTTATGACGTCATTTTACTGTGCGAATTCGTATTTAACTCTGTGGCGAAGACACACGGACAGAGAAATATACGTGGATGGACTCAATTTTCCTGTATTTTTGTTCATTATTACTAGTTGATTAGATCTACTTCATGAGAAACATTTGCAGATGTCACCAATTCGAGAAAAAACTTCAAAGATTTGATTTAATGTGAGTATGAATTCAAATAAGGTATTTTTTACCACGAAATTTGTGGTCATGTACACTCATGCACTACACTCGTTTGATATATCAAACTCGTGCCTCTGACTCTACGTGACTCTGGCGTGGTTACAAAAATAATTTCTAACCTGAATTTAACCTTTCAATCCCGTTATAACGTTTAAATTTGGGAGTCAATGTGCCACTTAAATATTTATTTTTAAATCCTAACTAATCTCTGACAATGCTTAACTGAACTAAAAGGTGAAATGAGAGCAAAAACTCACCGATTTTCAGCAGTCTTCCCGATTTTCTGCCACTCGATTTCGTATGGTCCGCTTTGAGAAAAAAATGAAATGGAAATATAGAGATAGAGTGCCTGCGATCGCGATCACGATTATGGAGAGGTGTGTTATGTAAACATCGCGTAAAATAAGCAAATGTTAACCTACCTTCCACACTTGAGTATTAAAAAAAAAAAAATAAAAAAAAATGGAGAGATGTTTTTTCCCCCGCCCCTCGGACATCATAAAGGTCATCGTGTATCGGCCATAGGGGTAGGATTGAGTGCCTAAATCGGGCCTGCCGTCAATCCCCCCCTTTTTTTTGGGGGGGGGGCTGGACGAGATATTTTTGTCATGGGGCCGGAAGGAGCTTAGCCTTTTTTTTTTTTTTTTTTTTTTCCCTTTTTTTTTTTCTTTAGAGGAGAGGGGGGGGCTGGACGAGATTTTTTTGTCATGGGGCCCGCAGCTTAGCCTTTTTTTTTTTTTTTTTTGTTTTTGCTTAGACTTTTTTTAGGGGTGGATGGAGGGGATGGGGGTTGGGGGTGGACGAGATATTTTGGTAATGGGGGCCCGGACGAGCTTAGTCTTGTTTACTTTGTCTTTACTTTTAAATTCCTTATAATCTGTATTTCTTCATGTGTTTGTAAATAAAATTAAACTTGAATTGAAATACATCTAACTGTCTTTGTCTCTGTTTTATTTATTTATTTTCTTTTTAACAAGTACATACATCTAGCCATTCATTGGGGGGGGAAAATGGGGGCAGGAAATTTAGGCCTACAATTGCCCTAGTAAATCTTGGATAGAATTTGGACTTATTCCCTCCCCCCCCCAAAAAAAAAAAAATAAATAAATAAAAAAAATAATAATAAATTAAATAAATAAAAACAAACAACAAAAACAAAACAAAAACAAATAAACAAACATGAAAATGAAAAAAACTAAAAAGCAAAAAAAAAAGAGATCATTATAACTTTTAGTATTTATAATGAGGGGGCGGGAGGGGGGGTTCAGCCAACTTTTCTCAGCAAACATGTACAAAACACAAAAGTTACTATACCTTCACGATTTTTAGCTTGTTCAGCCCCCACCCCCCCCCCACTTGTGACCCAGCCCCTTCACTTTAAAAAATTAGAAATCACCAGGCCTCTCTACCTCATATATAGCTTTAAAAACAATAAACAAAACTTTTGCTAATACTATATTATTATTTCATTATTACTAGGCCCTTCTATTTTTTATTTAGTTATTTATTTTTTCATTCTATTCGCGAGTGAATCAAAAGCTAATCATCCTAACAACGAATTAACAAACAAGGTAAAACTAACTGTTGCCATGTCACATTCGACTCGTGACGGAGACATCGTCGAAATGCAAACCTTCGACAAAAGAGGGCGGCACAATTTATCCCGCCATTGAATAACTTGCTTCTTCTTGGTCAGTGGAATCGGTGGCAAAGATGTACGATATAGCGGTTGAATACTAAAATTTACTCCTTTGAGGACATAAGGGAGCAGTGCTCAAGGAAAGGAAATAAGGAGAAGAATATTGGACAATTCGGTAAGTGAATTTTCCATGTTTTATTCATATCGTTCATTTGCTCAATCTTTTGAGTACGACTGTGTTGATGTTTCGTACGTAGTCCCGTCTATGCTAGTCTCGGTAAGTTCATAACGGCTCCACTCCACGCGTGGTCATGTATAGATATTTTCAAACCTTCACCAAATATGAGTAGGTCTACTACTGGTTCGTCATTTTCCCGTCGCTTCGCGACGGGGGCTGGTCGGTTTAGTCAATGGTAGTGAGTGCACGACTCGAAGAAGTAGCAACCTCCATCTAACGTTAATTCTAAATTAGATCTAAGTTAGATCTAGGTGCTATCATTGTTAATTTTTGTTCATTTGATAAGTAGATCTACGCTAGTAATATCTTTTCGTTTATTACTCACCCCCATGTTGCACTATTTCAATGACGCCTGAGTGAGAGGCCCTGACACTGACAGTGACAGATGATTTCACCTTGTAAAATAGATAGATTTCCCACTCCCAGGCCCTTCCTCCTCAGTCAGTCACTGATCACTGTGTCTTCTCTTTCTTGACTTGTCAAAATCAGCTCAGCTCAGATCAGACAGCGACAGCAGTCTAACAGTTAGTCGAAAATAATGTTTGTCTTTTAAGGATGTGAAGGGCTGGATGCACAAATGTGTAGTCTACATAAAATCGGCAATGTAGATACTTTGCAAGCTGTAATAGTTGATTTCGTTTACGTTTTCCCGCAACTCTTCAATGTGGCGCGAAATAGCTATAAAGGTTGTACCATAAGAGGGCGACAAACACATTGCGCGAGTGAATATGGCGACCATAAATTATCTTGAAGAAATTGTGTGGGCGTGGCAAAGAGAGGTACTATGCTTGGCATGGTCCCCCCCCCCCGAAAAGAAAAGGGAAAATACTGAAAAGAAGGTGGCGCAGTTCACCTTTAGGTTGACATCACATTATTTTACTTTAATTATTCAGAGTATAGAGTGTGTATCCAGGGCCGTCGCCAGGGGGGGGGGGTGCGGAGGTGGCGAACGCACCCCCCTTCAGAAAAGAAGAAGAAAAAAAAATATGCAAAAGAGAAGAGAGAGAAAAAAAACAGGGATGCGAAAGAGGAGCAAATATATAATATGGTCGTCGCCAGAGGAGGGGGTGTTGTGGGTAGGGGGGGGGGGGGTTACTAATCAGTCCCGCTTGTTTCAAACACCGGCACCTAAATTCGAAATGTGATAGAGTATAAAGTTGTAGTATTTTGCTCTTCCGCTTCTTCTTTGGACATCATTTCCCTGCAGCAGCCGACCCATATCTCCCAAATTACGTAATTTTTCTCTCGCTTCGCGCTCGAAACTTTTTTTTTCTCTAAGGATTAGGCCTACATCTTCTTTTAAGTTAGAGTTACAAATAAATTTGATAACTCCTAAATGCCTAAAGAAATGGAATTATTTTTTTTTTTTTTACAAGCGCGCTCTCCTATGGTTGTTTAATTCTATTACAAAAAATTATCATCAATTTTAGGAGATGCTTTAGTCAGTTGCAAAAAAAGTTTTAACTGCCCTGCATTCAGGTCATTATAACAAAAAATGTTGGGCATGCATGTATGCTATAAACTTTAAAAATAAAACAAACAAAAGCCAATGATTAATACTTAGTTTTCAGTTCTCGATCTACATACGATTTTCCGCTCGCGCTTCGCGCTCGTATGTTTACAAAAATTATCATCATATTCAGAAAGGGATTACAAACATTAAATTTATAGATTATTAACGTGATTTTCATTCTCGCTTGGCGCTCACATTTTGTCAAAGGGCGGTGGTTATCAGCTCCTAAAGGAATTTAAAAAGAAGTAAGGGGCAAAATATGTGTGAAATACAATGCCTTCATATTGTTATATGGCAAATTTGCGGCTCGCGCTTCGCGCTCGCAACCAAAAAAATAAGGCAAATAATAAACAAAATATTCTTTCTCCAATATTATTTAAAAGCTTTTGCCCCGCTACGTGCATGCTTAAAAAAGGAATTATCATTTCCCGAAAGGGACTACAATCATTTATATTGAACATTCTTAAAGATTTAATTTCGCTCGCGCTTCGCTTTCGCATTTTGTTAAAGGGCGGTGATTATCAGCTCGTGGGGGAATTTTAAAAAAGGTCATTATAAGGCTAAATTTCCAGCTCGCGCTTCGCGCTCGTAAGCCAAATAGAAAACAAAGATCAAACATAATACTCTGACTTCATCACGTTCGATCAAAAAGGATATACAGACATTTATTGAGACCATTATAAACAGACCTGTTAATTAAGAAGTATGGCGCACAATATGTGTAAAATACAATGCCTTCATGTGGTTATAAGGCAAAATTTTCGGCTCGCGCTTCGCGCTCGCAAACAAAGCACAAAACAATGGTTAAACGAAATTCTTTTTCTTCAGTCGATATACAGAAAGCTTTCCTCTCGGGCTTCGCGCTCACATGTTTAGGCCTACATCATAAAAGGAATTATCTTCTTTCTTTTTTTCATTGCGAAAAAAAAAAAATCTCTATGGTGTATAGGAGGTGTCGTGAGACACCCCTCCTATACCCCCCCCCCCTCCCCCTGCTCGCTCGCTAGGCTCACGCGGGCCTGGTCGCTTCGCCCCCTAAAAATGGATATTGACTCCAAAACGCACCTCCCCTAGAAAAAAGCTGGTGACGGCCCTGGTATCAAATAAAAGGTAATCCTTTTAGGTAATATTTTTTAGAGGGCCCATGTTCCGTGCTCATTTCATGATTTTGGCTATTCATAATTATGTTGAAGTAACATATTATTAAAGACGAACTCTCCACCTTTTCAATGATACCTTTCTTGAATCATAAATGTAAAGCATAATTGAGTAACTTGCAAATGAAGATGGCAGGTATAGAGTCCATTTTCCAAGTTTTAAGAAATTGAAAGAAGACTGAGCTAGTGAAAGTGTCCCTGCTGTGCCAGAGCATTGAATAGGATTGCGTGCGATGATGCATGTCTCATCCACTCAGTCTATCATCCTTTGACAAAAACTTTTAAAAAATGGATTTTGTACCTAACACCTTCATTTGCAATTTATTCAATTATGTGTTACATATGATTCAGCAGTGGCGGATCCAGGATTTCATTACAGGGGGGGGGGCCAAAATCGGAATTCCAGATTTTGGTACACCCAATTTTTCCCCCTTTACATCGGCGAGCAAAAAGGTACACTCAATTTTTTCACGTCACGCTGGCCGAGCGATAACCGGGGGGGGGGGGGGTATGTGTTAATTTCCTTCGGCCATCAAAGAGGTCATCATGTATCAACTATAGGGTAAGGTTGGGGTCAATCGGCCCGCTCGTCTATTTTGCCTCGCTTTTTTTTCTTCTTTTTTTTTTCCCCCCCCTTTTTTTTTTTCTGGGGGGGGTGGCCCTGTATCCGCGCTGATTCAGGCGCGGATCCAGGATTTTCCAGAGGGGGGCCCAACTTTGAAAAAAATATCTTGCGAGCGGAGCGAGCAAACGAGCGCGAAGCGCGAGTTAAATTCTCCGATATATAGGCCT
>CALNVZ010000174.1:72728202-72751094 GCA_940671915.1 Paracentrotus lividus | reverse complement strand
GGGGGGGGGGGATTCCTTACTTACACAGGTGCATACTAAAGTGTGTGTTGGTTTGTGGTATACTGTTTCGTGTTTTTGTATATTTTAACATCTGAAAAATTGCTATTTCATGTGAAATAAGCTTACTTTATTTTCTTTGCCCTATCTGCAGGTTTCAGATTCAAGGTGCTCCTAACAGCACAATGCAGTATAATGGAATGTGGGACTGTGTTAAACAAATGACAAGAACAGAAGGGTAAGTTATATTCTGAAAAGCTCATATTAATTCAGATATCTCATATGTTTGTTTGAATAGTTCAAACCAAAGCTTACATTCAGTTTCCTTTGGATGCATACAATTTTGAAAGCAAAATACGATAAAGAATTAATTCATGTAGGTTAATTAAATTATACTAAACCCACAATATAAAAACATAGATTTGTGTGAGTGTACAACAATTTATACACAAAAAAGAAAAGTAGACCAAATAATTATTCATTTCTTTAGTGTTTTAGATTAATACTCAGTAGATCTTATTGACTGTTGTTTACTTTCCATTAAAAAAGCTGTATTAATCCATACATGTGTGATTCATTTCCAGAACCATGTCACTGTACAAAGGTATCCTACCTCCTATAATGGCAGAGACACCGAAGAGGGCCACTAAATTCTTCACATTCGAGCAGTATAAGAGTTTTTTCCTGTTTGGAAGTCCCACACCGACAGCACTAGTAAGAACATTATTTATAAGGATTTGTTGTGAGGGCTTTACTCAAGTCTTTACAGAACCATTAGTATTAATTCAGTGCCAAAGTTGAACATAATATAATGTTTCACTCTGGAATCTTTTGTCAAATTCTGAATTTTCTTGGAATGTTCTCTTGTCTCTTATGCAAGTAAAGAAGGACTCTTTCATATATTGTATGAATGTCTTGGAAGAAAACGGTCAGAAGATTAAGTTCTTTGGTTGGACCGAGGGAAGAGCCTGTTGGAGATAAGTGAAAACGGTGATGATGATGATGATGTTGATAATGATTTGATGCTCACCTCCTTTGTAAATCTGACTTTTAGCTGGGCAGAAGATAATAATCTTTTTATTGCAACCAATACATTCAGCATGAAAAGGGTTGGATTTAATACATAAAATAAAACAACAAAGTACATTTAAACAATAGTCACTGAGGAATAACAAAGCAAAATACATTAATACTAAACAGAAATGTACTTGATAACAAACAAAATATACAAATTATTACTTACCGGTGTACATGAAAATAGTAGTACCGGTAGTATTCAGCCATAATGGTATAAACTAGATCTAATTTTGCACCCTGCCGTGTAGGTTTATGTATTTTTTGTTATGAATTATACATCTATGTATTTTTTTAAACATACCCTTATCAATTTGTAATCCCTTGTATGATGATGATGATGCCTCATTCTTCACCTCACCTCACCTATCCTCTTTGGGCCTCTGGCCCATAAGGCTGCAAGTTTACTCCGCCAACGGATCCGGTCCCTGGCCACAGGCTTGGCTTGGTTCCATGATTTCCATCCCAACTCTGTTCTTTCTTTTTCTACCGTCTGTCTCCATGTTGTTTTTGGACGTCGAACTTTTCTCCTCCCTTCTGGACACCATGTTAAAGCTGTCATACAATGGCAGCTATCCTCCTTTCGTAACACATGTCCAATCCATTTACATCGCCTTGCCTTCACTTCTTCGCTTATGCTTCTCATTTTGGTTAATATTTTGGATTAATATGTCATTATTTGATATGACATTTGGCCATCTTATCCTCAATGTTCTTTGTAAGCGTTTGAATTGAAATGTGTCAAGTTTCTTGTTGTCTCCTGTTATTTTCCATGTCTCACAGCCGTAAAGTAACACTGCTGAAACAAGTGATCTAAAAAGTCTTAATTTGGATGTCACAGAATAGATATTGAAGCTCCATACCTTTTTCAACTTCATGAACGACCCCATTGCTTTTCGAACTCTGTTCTTTATATCTTCTCCCCCTCCTCCTTGATTGCTGACAATAGCACCTTAGTAGGTATATTTGTCAACCTCGTTTTTCATACAATATTAAAAGGTGGCAATGGTTTTAATCTTTTTTTCGTTGTTGCAGACATTCACACTTGCTGGTCTCTGTTCTGGTTTGACAGAGGGAGTACTAATCAATCCATTTGAGGTAGTTAAAGTCAGATTACAGGCTGATCAAAACACATTTAAGAAGGTAAGTTTAAATATCTCTGGTCATTGACTGGTGTCTGCAGACAGAAACAGTCACTGAATCATAATCATCATCCAGGAAGGCGTTCTAACATTGTCTGACTAGTTTTAGTGGTGAGGAAGATGCATTCAAATTTTTCTGGTTTAATAGATAGCAGTCACTTCATGAGGGCCTTACCTAAAATTTCCTGTCTTGTCTGTCTTACTTATTCATCATTCCATTATCAAAATAATGCATTCCCTTATGTGCTTGTTCAGAGATTGTTATTTCTTACGTTACTTTGGCATTGAAGGTAACATTGCTTCATGTGGGAACATGTCTTGGTTAAGTGGTTTAATTAATTTAATAACTTTCACTGGTCAAATCCTGCATGGTTTTGAGGAAATGTTGACTTCCATCTCTTAAAGGGAAACAGTAACTTTCAAAAACAAGAGCAATTAGATCAAGATGAATAAAATTATATTGCTCTAATAGTAAAAACAAACTACTGAAAATTTCAGATCAAATGGAAGTCATTTACTACCACAAAACAGTGTAACAGCCAAACGCGAGTGAATTTTCAACCCCTTTGCAGCAAACCCTCCAGCCCGCTAGGGTCGGGGGGAACACGACAGGAAGTGGGGTGTCTTGAAAAGCACATGGCAATTTGTTTTCCACCACGAGATGGTTTACTAAATTTGAGTATGAAATCATTGATATCTCGAAAGTAAAGCAAGCAATTAACTTGTAATTTTGAAGAGATACCAGACTGACCTATAAGTTTATAATTATGTTGACAAAATGAGCTAAATCAAGAAATTGTGATTTGAATATCATTCAATGTTACTGCATCCCTTTAACCAATGTTTCAGAGGTGTATTATACGATAAAACTTGTTTGTTTTAAATATAATATGCACTGATAATGAAAAGCTGCTGTGGCACAAGATAGAGTAATCATTTTCAAGGTTACTATGAAATGTGAATCCATATGTTTCACCATATAATATCCTATACTTGCTTTACTTAAAATTTGATTCACTTTCTCCAGCAACCTAGTGCATTTGGAATGGCTAGGCATGTGATCAGAACAGATGGCTTTGGTTCTGATGGTCTCTTCAGGGGTTTGACCGCTACACTAGGTAGACATGGAATCTTTAATATGATCTACTTCAGCTTCTACCACAATATAAAGGATTTCTTCCCTTCTTCACAGGTAAGCCAACGGTTTGTGTTCACCTGTTCTGACATATGGTCAAATTCTCTTATATGGGCTCAACCCAATTGGTCTACAAACTTTTTAAAATAAAATTTTTGTGTAATACAGAAATTAATATTTGGTTCATTACCAAGCTGTTATTGGTAATTGAGAAGCGGATATTAGAAAAAATAGGCATTAGACAAAATTGGAATGAGACAAAATGGTAAATTGGTGAAATGGTTATTAGACCAAAAGGTAATTTGAAGAACTGGTTGTAGACGAAATGGAATTAGACCCCGAGTCCAATCGGGTAGTCAAAGTGGTTGTACACCAAGTGGCATCTGAGTACATCAAGTACTCAGAATGAAAACTTCAATGCCCATTTTGATATAACATTGGTTACTCTATTTGAAGGTCATTCTATTCATAGCATTTGCAGGACTACACAGATTGGGGATGAGTTTCTTTTGTTAATGGCACTGTGATCATATTCAAATTTGTGTCCAATAAAAGAAATTTAGTGGTGGGACCATGTTTTTAGGAATCCATGCTTTCTGGATGTTGAGCTGTATCAAAGAGAAAAGAAAGGTGAAAGGACTACAAATTAATACAAACTGTCTTGAAAAATTTGTCAAATAAATTGATTACAATGTGTATACAATTTGGACTATTAGTGAGACCCTTTCAATATACCACAGGAATCATGTACATTGTAATGTCACATTCTAGGCCTGCAAACAGTCAAGATTGTCTTGAAGGTGCTTTAAAATGATAATCAATAATTATTATTATTATTTCCATAGATAATAATGAAATCTAGTGCGATATATTAAGCGTTCTCTGTATCTCTTGATTGTATTCTCATTCTAGGATCCACGACTAGAGTTTGGACGTAAGTTTGTGATTGGTCTGCTGGCAGGCTGCTTAGGGTCTACAGTTAACATTCCATTTGATGTAGCAAAGAGCAGGATTCAAGGACCACAACCTGTAGCAGGAGAAGTGAAGTACAAGGGATGCTTCAGGACGATAGCCATGGTGTACCGCGAAGAAGGGTGAGGAACTTTTTAAAAACAGGATTGGGGATTGGTAGTCATATAGGCCAACCTATGAAGTTTCATGTGTTGAGCTCGTATTTATAATATCTCAAGAACCAATTGAGATGTAAAATTCAAATGTGAGGATATTATGTATCACCATGTAGGAAGACGATCTCAATAGATTGTGGAGAAGGTACTCAAGGGCCAAGTGTCACAGAATTTAACTTATAATATGATTGGTTTTAAGGGCAAAGGCATATAAGAGACATAGTCACATGCTTTGACTTTGATGGATTGAACGATGGTTTGCTGAGAAGAAATTACATCTCTTCCAGAATATATTACAGGTCAAAGATTATCGCTGCTTCAGTTGAGGTTTAAAGAAAGAGGAAAGTTTCTCCAAAGATGTCTTCATTGGTCATTGAATTTGTTGAAATTACCCAGGTCATGCAGACTTCACTTAAGTTAACATCAAAGTTCAAAGGTTATTAGATGTCATTTACATTCAAAGATGATGTTTGATTTCATTAATGACTAATGACATTATTCAGTGATGGAATTAAACTTCAGTAATGTGGATTATTGTATGTTTATTCCAATTGATGAGGTGAAATATTTAAAACTTTTATCCCAAATTCTAATGGCAATTGCTTGATGTTTAGTCAGTCTTGAGGATTACCAGATTAATACCAGTTGGATTGTGCAACAACAACAACAACAACAACAACCCATTCCATTGAACTTGTATGTTTTATTTAATTAGTTTTGCTCTCTTCCATTTCATACAGATTCCTTGCTCTCTATCGAGGCCTTCTTCCAAAGATTATGCGCCTTGGACCTGGTGGTGCTATAATGCTGCTTGTCTACGACCATGTTTACACCTGGCTCAAGGAAAACACATAACTTGGATGTCAATCTAGGGTTTGTTCACATTAGAGTAAGACATCACATTCAGCCTTCAGATACAAAGTCTATGCATGTTTCTCAATAATACAGGTATTGACAGTCATAGTTAAAAGGACGATTTTGACTTCCATTTATTTTCAGGGATAATAATGCTGGTCGGACTTGACCTTTTCCGCATGAGATTCAAAATGCTAAGATTATTACTGGTCGTGTGTTATAAACTCGCCACCCAAATAGGGTGGTGCTGTTACGCTTTTTGCTATTTTTCAGCATTAATTTGTCAATATTTTCCAAAGTAAGAAAGTTTATGTAACAAATTTGATCTCATTTTGAAGCTATGTTACTGTGCTAGCTCCCTGTGAAGTTTCATTGTTCTAGATAACATTCTGGTGGAATTACAATGGTTTAAGTTTGGGACAGTAGGGGTGGTGCTGGAAGCGGCGCCGCCGGAAGCAGCGCCGCCTGTACAAAGTCAATGGGAAATTTTACATTTCGTGGTTGATTTGGGGAAAACTTTCTCTGCCAAATTTTGGCTTATGACTGTGAATGTGGTACCAAACTGAAGCTTATAAACTGCTTTATACCATGAAATCACTGAACAATAGGTTTGATGTTACAATAGTACCCAGGAAAACTCAACAATCGTTATTTGACCTAAAAAGGCAATGCCTCCTGTACAAAGTCATTAGGAATTAGAGATATTGTTGTACCGTTGGGAAAACTGCAATATCTCTGCCAAATTTTAGCCTATGATTGTGAATTTAGCACCAAATTGGAGCTTTTAAACTGCTTTATACTATCATATCACTTTAACAATATGTTTGATGGTGCAACAGTACTTGGCAGGACCCAACCCCCTCATGAATTTGAAAAAAGCTATATTTTCAGGGCTAAATTTCAGATCGTTATATTTTTCATTCTAAAATTGTAAACCATAATGAATTATACCTTGTTTGAAAGGTCTTATTATTCTCTACCAGAATATGATAATATTATTAATATTTGGGTGATTATAGATGACTTGACGATAAAAACAATGAAAAATTTAAAAAATCTAAATTTCCAGAATTTTTTCCTAATAACTTTTTTATCTTGCACCTGGTTTGATTTTTCAATGCAGATTTAGATTCCTTAAGGAATTTCCTTTCAGAAAATGTATAGTTTTGATATATTAGGGAGTATATTTTTCGAGATACAGGTCATTTGTAGTGAAATTGGCATGTAACGCAAAAGGCGGCGAACTTATAACACACTGCCTACTTCTACTTGGCCTTGGCTGGGCTACCCTTGCTGGCCTAAAGGTGCTATAAAATATTCAAGATTTTTTTTTGTTGTACTGGTACCCTTTTTGCCTCACCTGGGTCGAGTATAGAGTACATTATACAACACACACAAAGATTGTTGACAGCTGATTGGATGAATATGGGTCACATGACATGCAGCGGAATGAGCTATTGAACAGTGATGACGCAGGCCGTGCAATATCCATTAATCTATTCAATGCTGTGCAATAGATCCATGACACGTAGATCTATACACTGAAATTACATACACACATACATGCGCAAATGCGCTGCGTACACTGCGTACTAAACCTAAACACAGAGTAAACCAATTTTGTGCGCGTAGGGCGACGCAGTGCAATTTCAGTGCAGTTAAATTCCACATAATTATACAAATGTAGATTCTACACGGAACATGATTGCTAATATGTTCAGCTGTTAGACTGGGACAAGTGTTAATTTGCAAGTTTATCGTTTGGGATTTTTACCAATGCTTCGAGTGTTTCACTCGACTGCGAGGCTTAACTTAATTAAGGTTGGAATATGCATATCCATTGGATATCTGGTGAGTGATGATCGAACAGTTAGCTTTCACGATTGAAGATTCGTTTGGCTAGATCTATAGGCTAAATTGGATCTTAATCCTTTGCTTTAGAATCTAGTACCAGTAGACATCGAGTGTTGTATAAAAGCAATATTCAATGTTTTATTTCGTGCGAGGGTTCGAATATTACATTCGGTGCAAGTTGAACCTTGATCTATTCAACTCCGCTACGCGTCGTTGAATAGATCAAGGTTCAACTTGCACGCTCATGTAATATTCGGAACCCTTGCACTCAATAACATTGAATATTACTATAATGTATGTCTTTTCTAGTCAACTTACATAATGATTATACTTATATTATGCTTCACACCTTACGATTTCACTGGTTCACCACTGCTCACTTTTGATTCGAAATTAAAAAAAGTGTGTAAAACATACACGATCTGTTTATTTCAGATCCAAAGTAAAGTGTCGTGGGCCAGTCAGATCATAAGGTTTGTGGTGGTCCACTTAATTTTTCAGGAGCCTTTGAGCTTTCTACAATTATTGTGCATCATTATTACTGTTTCTGTAAGCAGTGCAGATGCTTGCTGTTGATTTCTGCCCTAACCTATCTTTGAGATTATTTATGGCAATTGATTACTTGTGACAATCTAATTTTGTAATCATTCACATCAATCACAAAGCCTAGCCTTTATGATATGTTACATTTATGATTGTACTCTATTTCTGAATGCATTTGACCTGTGCACAGGTAAGTATAGTGTC
Source organism: Paracentrotus lividus (assembly GCA_940671915.1). Taxonomy (NCBI): domain Eukaryota; kingdom Metazoa; phylum Echinodermata; class Echinoidea; order Camarodonta; family Echinidae; genus Paracentrotus; species Paracentrotus lividus. The sequence goes on along the minus strand of CALNVZ010000174.1, from coordinate 72,743,163 downwards.
TATGTTAACCTGAAAAATGCTGCACCAATTTAATTGGGTATATTTTCGTTGTACATAAACATGCTTTTAAATTTTGATAGGTATCTGCAATTCATTGCATACAGGTATCAGTTTTGTGGTCAGGTTGTCATATCTCCTCTGCTGAAACCAGAAGGGTATTGATTCAAATAATAAACGTCATTCACACTCTCTGCAGATGATATTTCAGCATCCTTAACCCTAAAAGGCTGGGTTATTTTTTGCCATCTCACAGCCAGGGTTGGGGGGGGGGGGCTGATTAGACCCCCCTTCAGATCTCGGTCGCCAATTGCGCAAGCACCGCGAAAATTTGCACAATAGTAGTGTGCGATGTAATCTAAAAGACTGTAGAGTTCGTTTTTCTAAAATAATGACTTTTTAATTTATTAATTAATTCTGCTACTTTATGCATGAAATCACACTTTTTGCTCTAAATCATTAAGTAAGGCTAATTCTTGGTGTAAATATTCTTTGTAGCATTCCTAAGGATTGTACGCAAAAAAAAAATTCCAGTATCTAATTCAATTTCTTATGTATTTTATTGTTTTTGGAATTTCTTATGTATTTCTATGTTTTTTTACTTATGTATTTTATTGTTTTTTTTTGTTTGGAATACTTTGGTCATTGATTATCTCTGAATATTACAGCAATATCAATTAAAATTATGGCTAATAACCATATTTTAAATACTGAAATGTGATTTTAGCCTGAAAAGCCATTTCCCATATGTTTGTACACAAATACAGAAAATCTCTGTTTTTGAGCCTGCGCTGCATTACATAATGTTGCGTAACTTTCCCACCGTAAGCTCAATTGTTTTCAAAGTAGTTTTAAAATGTGTGTAAGATGTGAGAGAAAAAAAGTCATAATTGCTCGAAGCCCATTTTTTTTCTTTTCAGCGACATGACCGTGCAAAATGTTGAGGGGGTCTGATTAAGCCCCCCCCCCCCCCCCCCCCCCACTGCCATTTTAGGGTTAAGAGTTTGGATTTTGAAACAGCCACTCTGATTAGTTAACAATAAGACTTTTATGTAAGAAGTCTATGCAACAAGGATCGTGATTGGTTACTATCAATGTGCAATTGATCCAAACTTTCTATGTTACAGTCTCCTGGCTTGATAATATTTGTATTTCATGTTTCATTTACTCCTCAAGGAACAACAATAATTAATCTATAACATTTTAGTGCATATTTCTTTTAGTGCCATACTAGTTCTCCTGACCTTAACTTAATTTACAGTTTATAACCTGCACCTGTTAATGTTGTGAGTGAAATGCCTACCTTAACCAATGGTTTATTTTCCTTTTTATTACAAAAATATATATTTCATGGATACAATTGGCTGACTACAACCAGAATTAAAATAAATAGTTCATTGTTTTATATTTTTATATTTGAAATACCTCCTTTCATGTATTTCTTGGATAAACATAACTTTTTATTGTTATTAAACTATATCATTTTTGTAATTATTTGAAAGGACGATGAATTTTAATAGGCCAATTTACTGATTACATGTTCTACCAGTTCTATCATGTGTAATGGTCACATTGATATATTTAAAGGTCACATACATTTAATGATTTATGCATCTTTATATATGCCAGGCAAACCTGAATTCCCTGTCAATTAGAGAATTTTCATATACTTCATATATTTCTTTTTGTTTTTACTTTAGTAGCATTTATTTCTGTACGTTATGAAGCAAGTTTGTGTTTTTTTTATTATCTGCAAGTATTTGGTCTGCACACCATATCAAGAATAGTTATTGTGCTGGACTTTTCTATATAACCACATTAAAAAAACATACTGTAGTGTCATCAACATTTGAATAATTGAAAGCCCCCTAACAACAAGACATGTATTGTTCTCGTAATTTGGAGATATAGTTGCCTAACATTACTTTGGTTTAAACATTAAAAAAAAAAAAATTGCAATAAGATTTTTGCAGCTTTTTTCAATAAGACTTTGCAGTTTTTTTTTCAATAATAACCTATTGATATGTATAATTTCTCATGTAGCTTATTTCTGAGCTGTATTGATCTGCGCTTTTGTGTACTTTTGCTCAAATGAATGAGACTACTTTTACCTCATTCATAAACTAAACAAGGTCAGCATGTATTTACTATGTACTGAAATCATTTATATACCAATTATGGTAATCATGTATTCTAGTTATTACATAATTTTAAATCATTCCAAATTTGATGTACAGATATATATATATATATATATTGTCATATATTTATGATGTATCAAATAGATTACAAAACAATCAAACATTAATTAGTGCCATAGAGAAAGTTTTCAACACAGCTAGTACAAGGTCAACATTTGAAAGTTAAACCAAAATGATAATTAGAATTAACCCTCATAAGACTGGGGTGTTTTGGTAGCTGTCAAGACTGGGGGGGGGGGGCATGATGCCCCCCCCTAAGATCTCGGCCGCCGATTGCGCGACCGCGCCGAAAATTTGCACGATGGTAGTGTGTCATGTAATCTACAAGACTGCATTGTTAATTTTTGCGAAATAATATCGATTTATTTTATATGAATTAATTATGCTAATTTATGCTTGAAATTATACTTTTTGCTCTAATTGAAAAAATAAAGCTCCTAGAATGCTGATTTTGTGTATTATTATTCCTTATAGCATTGTACTAGGAAACAATTCTAGTATCGAAATTAAGTTCTTATGTATTTTATTGTTTTATGAATTTCTTATGTATTTCTTTGTTTTTTCGACCTTTTGTTTTTCTTTGTTTTTTTCGCAAAAATCGCAAAAATTATTTAAGAGCCATTTTGAAGTGTAATAATGCTAAAATAAATTGATTTCAGCCAATGAAAGTGAAAATAATTATATCTTTATCAATAAGGGGAGAAAACTCAATTTGCATTGACTTTTTGGAGCCATTTTCGGTCTGATGGATATTTTTGAAAATCGTGCAGCGTCATAACGGTATGACCGATTTTGGCGAAAATGGTTTGAAAAGATGCGCAAGACTTGAAAGTATTAAGTCAGCAAGCGGCGCAATCAAATTTGCGCAGCGGAATGGTCGCGGAAAATGTCGAGGGGGGGGGGGGCCATGATGCCCCCCAGTTCTTTTGAGGGTTAAGGGTATTGTTGGAGTTGATATCCACCAATATGTCATATACAGTATGCAATTCTTGTGTCTTTTCAATGTACTTGGAATTGTATAAGTACTTTCTTATATTAATATTTCGATTGTGAGTGTTGATTAGCTTCATGAGAGGGTTTGGTCAGAAAGATTTTTATTTTATTATTTTTTTTACTGTAACTCTGCATGCTTGATCTGCATATTGATGAAGGTAAAGTCAGAAAATATTCCTTGGCACAGGAAGGATTCCAACCAGCTACGTTATATTTCTATCTCGGAAGTGACTTAAACATTTGATTTAACACAATGGGAGTTAATTAATCATTAGAAAAGGAACTATGAAACAAGATAATCTTTGTTAAATACTGCCATCTGATATTTAATGCTGTCAGACTGTTTCAAATAATACACTATGCTTGTAATGTCGCGAGTCGCCGTCCAAACAGTTTGTTTTCCATGTATTTTGTGAATATTGAGGCAAAATTAGAATCTTTAAGAGTAGGAGTTAATACTGATGTATTACATTTTTTTATGACTTATGATTGAGAGATGTTTGCGTGTGTGGGTGTGAATTACACCAGTGCAATAATTCACAATCAAATGATGAATGACAAATTAAAAAAAAAAAAAGAATGTGGAATTCCATGTTGATTTGGTCACAAAGATATATATTTTCTTAAGGAATAGTCTACAACCAATACAAATATTTTCTGATATGTTTTGGGTAGGTCACTTTGTGCAAGTGAATACCATACGATTTATTTTAGCAAGCAATTGCACTACATATTGTTGAGTGATTTTCCTAACTCTAGATTGTTTCACATTGGCATATGTATTACAAGAGATACTGAGAAACAAATTAATCCTGTAGAATTGAATCTTTTATTTTGTTCTTTGAATATAGTTAAGCTACATTATACTTGTCTCAATTACCACATGTAGACACCTGGGGGGCATTTCATCAAAGGACTTGTCGGACGTTTTATCCGACAAACTGTTATAAGCTACTGAAATACTTGCATCTGATTGGCTGAGAGCAAATTTGTCGGATAAAATGTCCGACAAGTCCTTTGATGAAATGCCCCCCTGGTGTTTTAGCACATAATTTCACTTGTGCCTCAATGTTTAATGCTTAGTATAATTTTTTGCCGTGTGTATTTTCTTCTTTTCAGTTATGTACTAAATTTACTTCCAACATATATTCTTTAAAACATTTTTTTTAAGTACCAACTTGACTTCTATATGTATTTTTCAATGAGAGCAAAAGATGAGTGCAAAATCGTTACGATTGATTGAATATTTTGTGGTAGTGAAAAAACACTGTAAGGATGATGAATTTGATTCTTGCCGTTATTTTTACTTATTGCTTAATGTTAATTTATTGTTCTGATATTTGTATATTCGAGATAAGTGCCTTTGAGTAAATACATTGTGTGATATGATCATGTTTAAATGGACTAAATCATTAAATTGCATGGATATTATAACAAGAAATAAGCTTGTATTTATTATTGTTTGCAATAAAAATTCATGGTTTGAGCAATACTTTCTCATTTCTCTCTTTCTCCCCACCCCTCTCTCTCTCTCCCTCCCTCTCTTTGAATCTCTATGTATAACATTCCATTATATCGTTTTTATATCCTTATAATTGTTATTTTGATAAAGCGTACTATTTATACTATGTTTAATTAAAACATGCATTTTAACACATTATATATATCATCGATTATACATGAAATATATATTTTCATAAACTTAAGTTCGTTGTAGTTATCTCTAACATATGCGTGATATTATTTCCTTTCCCAAATCATCAGTTGAGAACATACAAATAAATCTGCTTTATTCATTATTTTTTAACCAAATCAATCTGTTTCATTTCTATTCAGGACACGCATACGTTTGAAAAGATACAATATTGAATGAATTTTGTTTTTCCAATGGGCCTTACTCTACAATAGTCTTGCGGATCCAAGTTGCTAATCAGAAGTTAAATTTGTGTGTGCATCTCGGAATATTTGGAAACCGGTTCACGGGGCACGGAGCCGGGGGAGGGGGTGGGGGGGGGGGAGGGGTTCAACCCCCACTTTTTCAGTAAATGTTTTACAAAATTGCGGAAATGACCATCTACTAGTACTTGTGATTTTTAGCCTGTTTAGCCCTCACTTTCGGCTCAGCTCCGCAACTCATGCGGTGCTCTACCTTCTGTCCGACAACCCTGGATCCGTGTCTGATGATAACAGATACCCAAAATTATATTGACAAATAAAAAAAAAATAAAAAACATTCTTTGTTATCCGCCGTGAACATGTTCAGCCAGGTATTTCATCAGACCATGGCCATGATATCAGTCAAGGTTCTCCTATAACCTTCCATCGTCTCGTTTACTTCATATCTCCGTTCATCCTTGAAACGATTACATACAATAATCCTCTCGGTTTCCGCACACTTTTACAGATATTACAACAGAAATAACATTTCCGCCATTATTATTTCCATTATGAGGCCGAGGAGGAAGAAATTAAAGGCCCCTGAAACTCGGAGATCGTGGGGAAAGCGCGGCGTTTTTGCTGAGCTCGATTGACTCGTACACAATCGACAGTGAGGCTTACGCATGGGTCGGACTACTAGAGATTAACATTCGGACAGCACGAACATGACGAAGTTGACCGAATTCAGTCAGTCAATAGGGTCAATAGCTTCGGGTTCTCGATTCTTCTACAATCCTTACTTTATAGACTCTCGACGGGTCTCTTCGTATAAATTCAATGAGAGGACTTGTATAATGCTCCATTTCAAAAACAAAACATAGGTTAGATTTACTTCGGAATTCTGGTTAGTTAGCCTTGCCATGAAGTATTAACTCCAGACCATCCCTATTGGAAAGAACACACTCATTCACATTGTGAACACAGTGTGAAAACATAGTTCACACTGTAAACACAGTGTGAAAACACTATCCACACTGTGAAAAGGTGATTTCACAGTGTGGACACCACCACAATGTGGAAAACTACACATTGTTCACAATATGAGAAACAGATTTTCACAGTGTGAATATACCAGCTCACAGTGTGAAATTGATTTCACAGTGTGGCCAAACTATGAAAATAATTTCACACTGTGAGAAACAGATTTTCACAGTGTCAGTACCTTAGGACTTACATTTCACATTGTGAACAGTAGGCCTATAGTTCACAGTGTGGCCACAGTGTGAATATCCGGTTATCCACACTGTGAATCAGCGTGTTTCACAGTGTGGCCACAGTGTGAATCTCCGATGTGAAAACGACCCAATTTAACATTGTGGAGCAGACTATGATTCACAATGTGAAACACAGTGTGATTCACACTGTGTTTCACATTGTGAATGAGTGTGTTCTTCCCAGCAGGGATAACCCCATCGGTTCTGCGGAAGGGTGCATTTGAAATTATTATTATTATTATTATTTTTTTTTAAGTATTATAAAAAAATTCTTATAATTATAGTGATAAAAATAATGATAATAATGTTGATAATAATGAGTAAAAGAAGGATGCTGTGCCGACAATTAACTTCATTTTACTGCTCACGCACTAAAGTGAGTCTTAAAGACTCAATTATTAAAGATTCACTAAGGGGGTCTTCTCACTTAATGAATCTTAAAGACTCATTTGAAGTCAGTCTTTCAGCATTCAGACCTATTACAAATTAGTCACGGGTTTGTCTGTACAGCGCTCCCCCCCCCCCCCAATTTTTTTTTTTTTTTTAAACTCTAATTTATGAAAAAAATGATTACCAACATTAAGCTTTATACTCAATTAAGATTATGTACTTAAAAAACCTACATTATTCTGCGATTGCTGTGAAAAATTTCAAATGCTTCATTGGTTTTGAAAACACAGGCTCTTTTGTAATAGTGGTCATTTTTGGCCCAATCCAAGTTTGGTCTTGGAAAAAAGAAACACCAAAATATCAATAATACTTTACGTTAGAATTTATTTAGCGCCCAATCAGAGGGATTTTTTTTTTTTTTTTTTTTTTTGGGGGGGGGGGAGATGCGCTGTATAACGAAACACTTGATTGATCAAGTTAGCCACCATGACTCGTCAGAAATAAAATTAGGCCTATATGTCTGAGTCCTCACTCCAAGTGAGTCATGAAGATATTCAAGTGGGTATTGAAGACTTACTTAAAAAGAGTCTCAGAGTAGTCAGACTCATTTTGTACTCACATTGTCCTTCAAATGTTTCGTTATGAGGACAAAACCGTTGACTTTTGAGGAGATAACGCATAATTTGTAACAGTTATTACTGTTGGCAGTGTACCAACCTGCAACAGACACTAGTCCACTCTTCAATAAAGAATCAACTACCCAGTGACGTCGATTACAGGATGATGAAGGTACTTCATCGGCTCACAAGATGACAATATAGTGATTATCGAGCACGATGTAATTGATAGAAATGTACCTCTTCTCCCCTTTGAAAACGATTATTATGTAAACCCTGTTTATTTCATTTTCCCCCTATTTTTTCTTCTTTTTTTTTTCTTTGTTAGTACAAACCTGCCCTGCTGGAAAGAACACAGTGTCGCACAGTGTGTTCACATAGTCGACTATGTTAAAAATACTCGAATTTAACATTGTGTTGATGATTTCACATTGTGATATGGTTTTCCACATAATATTCACATTGTGGTGTGCGGTTTCACACTGTGATTTTACCAGCTCACAATGTGATAATGTGGTTCAATTTTGTAATCGATCATAAAGCGATAATAATGATTTTTGGTAATTAGTCGAGTTTTAATCATGCTTCTTTTCTAAAACAGTATTAAATACTTTACACAAGTTTGTTTTTTTGTAAACAAAATAATTTGAAAACACTAGAATTAAAAAGTGCAATAAAGAAATAAGCGTGCAATTTATCAAAAAAGAATTTAACAAAATATAAACCATGACACAAATGTTTTATCAAAAATATTATAATATGGGAAAACATCTTGCGTTAAATTGAAATATGCCTCAATGTGCTATGGGCATTTACCCATAGAGCTGGAGGAGAAACTGATGACTCATGAGCCATAGCAAAGATTAAAATGCTATGTGTTATCTTGGGTGCATCCATTGATATTTCATTGTTGGTATTTCACAATGAGGACAGTATTAAATCAGAGCGTTTCAACTGCAGTGTGATTGGAGTTTCACAGTGTGATTTTTGTTTCACAGTGTGGAAATTTCACAATGTGAACTTCCACAATGTTAAATTGGGGCGTTTTCATAGTGTGGTCGCGTTGTTCCACACTGTGGTTCACAGTGTGATTCTCTGGTTATTCACACTGTGAATTAGCGTGTTTCACAGTGTGAATCTCCAGTTATCCACACTGTGAATCAGCGTGTTTCACAGTGTGGCCACAGTCTGAATCCCCGGTTATCCACACTGTGACCACAGTGTGGTTCACAGTGTGACCACAATGTGAAAACGCCCCAATTTAACATTGTGGAGCAGACTATGATTCACAATGTGAAACACAGTGTGATTCACACTGTGTTTCACATTGTGTTTCACATTGTGAATGAGTGTGTTCTTTCCAGCAGGGATTGTCGCTGAAGATTACGCAACACGCCTCAGGCTCTGCCATGCCATGTTATCATTTCATCCGAGATAAAGGTGATTTCCCCACGTTTTATAAATTATACGTCCCTTTAAGGCTTTACTGATGATACTGTTCACGGTCTCGGGGATGACTGAAACCGCCTCCCCACCATTTCTTATACGTCACATTACAATTATTTTTGATAATTCATAACATTAATAATTTAGCTTTGTATATAGTCGTCCTACGCATGTAAAGGATCTACGAAAGGAAGCAATACATCCAGAGGCGGCGGAACCAGGGGGCAGGGGGGCACTGTGACCCCCCCACTTTTTCATCCACCCTAAAAGTGCCCCTTTTCATGACTAAAAAGTGCCCCTTTTCTTCGCTAATAAAATGCCATTTTTATACTAAAAAGAGGCATTTTTATTACTTTAAAAAAAGGGCCCTTTTATTACTAAAAAATGCCCCTTGTTATTCCATATGTTTTTTAAACCCCAAATTTTCGGCTCGCGCTTTGCGCTCGCGGATACTAAATAGGGTCTATAATGCACAATGAACTCAAATTTTAAGCTCATAATTTTCAACTCGCGCTTCGCGCTCCTGGATACTTAATAGGGTCTATAATGCACAATTAACTCCAATTTTTAGCCCAAAAATCTCGGCTCACGCTTCGCGCTCGCAGATAGTAAATAGGGTCTTTAATGCACAACAAACTCCATTTTTAAGCTCATAATTTTCAACTCGAGCTTCGCGATCGCGAATATTTAATAGGGTATATAATGCACAGTTTACTTCAATTTTGAGCTCAAAATTTTCGGCTCGCGCTTCGCGCTCGCATATACTAAATAGGTTAGGGTACATGCAGGTAATATGGGCCAGCAGGTAATATGGGCCACCTGAAGCAAATCATGTCGTGACCGTCGACCGGTGACCGGTGACCGATGTGAGTACCATATAATGTTGTTCATATGAACTGTAAATACGAATATATCGTCGTGAGAGCATCTGATGCCGAAATTTCTCTGAGAAAATTGCTGAAAACCAACAAGGTAGATAAAACTTACGGCATTTTTTACCCTGATGTAAAAATTGATATTTCACAGAATGTGATGGTGAAAGAGTGTTTGAGGGGGTAACCTCAATTGTTTTGTATATTTAGTAAGCTTATAGTTTCATTTTGATCATACTAGCGTGTACAGGTCAGTTTGTTTTAGTGAAGGGGTGCAATGTGGCATTGAATGCTTGCCTGACACAGAGCAACATTAGTGCAGGTAATATGGGACATCCAAAATGGTGGAATGATTCTGCAGAGCTGCCAACTAGTACGGATTTTCCGTAATTTGTACGGAAATCAACGGCATTACGGAAGCACGGAAACCCCTTCAAAAATTACGGATTCCCCGATTTCTGGACATGCTATGTATTAACACATGATTATGCATGTGCGAGTGTTTTAGCGGTAATGATCGCGATACTTCCGCGCCCTCGGCCCGGTGGTTAACTTTTGAGCGCACGGAAATATCATCCGCGCTCAGCCACGACACTGCACACACATGTAGCTACCATCGAAGACATGCACACCGCCCTGCCTATATGGCTGCATGTGCTAGCTTTCAGCATGCAATATATATCGGGGAGACGGCAAACTCGTCCCAAGTCCATTTAGCCACCTTGCAAACCAACCCGTACGGTACATGTGCATGTGTAGTTTATAGCAGGTCTACAATTTTTTCCCCTTAGTGATGGGTTCTCATTGTTATGATAATAAAAGTACGACTCGACTAATGATGAAGATGATGATGATGATGATGATGATGATGATGAATGTAATTGTCATAAGGAAAATGAATGTACTTCCTTGATTAAACTTGAATTTATATTCAACAATTATTGTCATTTGTGTTTTATTTCACATTATTTGTTGGATCATGTTTATTCATTTCATTTTATTCATATACCCCTTTTCATTGTTGATAACAAAATATGATACACGAATAAATTTTGAATAGAGCTGACACAAAGTTTTGACCGATACGAAAGCGCATGCATGGTGGATGTGCTGAAACAAGAGGTACGATATTTATCTGGGCGAAATATGCATTGGCCGAGTGTTACACTACCGCATGTGCAGGCAGGTCGGCCGTGGTCGCGTCAAACTTTGAGTTTGACGGAGAAAAATGACTTCGACTTCATCGAAGAAGCGTTCTAAAACTGCAAACCTTCTCAGGTGATTACACCAAGAAATGGTCATGCATTGTTCCGTCGAAAAGGAATACAACAGTGCCTGTTGTACACTTTGCTCATCACGATTTTGGAATTGGTCATGGCGGTTCGAACGATATCCAGGTACATCTGAAGTCGGTGAAGCACCGACTGCAGCGGCGGAGGCAAGTTCCAATTCCGCGAGTCATGACATCGCCCAGTTTTTCGTCGCAAAGGACAATTCTGTCACGAAAACGCCGAAGTGAAGTTTACTCAATTTTTGATAGAGCACAACATCGCGTTTTCAGCAGCAGACCCCTTTCACAACTTGTCAAAAATGCCTTCCCTGACAGTAAATTGCAAGTAAATACGCGTGCCGTCGCTCCAAGGCTACAGCATTGCAAGAACTTTGGGACAGGAAACAAAAGGTAGATCTCTAAATAAATATTGAAAATTGATGCTATTACCATGGTACTAGTAGTTTTGTGTTGTGGTGTTGTGTGCAGCTCTACAATGTACGTGCAAATGCAGTCTTCTTGATGTTGAAAGCGCCGCGCTTGAAATTACTGATTTCCATCCAAATTACTGATTTTTAGCTTTCAGATTACTGATTTTGGTTTCAGAGGTTGGCAGCTCTGATTCTGGTACTTAGTATTGGGATGAGGCATCAATCTCTTTGCTACGATTTTTTGGGTATATTCACAGTATTTAATTAATATAAATAACTTATTGTAGGCCTATATTGACTTGTATAATGAAAAATAATTTTAAAATAAAATTAAAAAAAAAAAAAATAATACAAAACTATAACAATGAAATATATAGTCATAGGATTTACTGAAGGGTCTTATAATTTCAAATTATATCTAAAGTTAATGATTTTCAACATTTTAAAACAATTCCAGACATGGTAGAGTCATTGTAGTTTTTAAAACATACATTAAATACATGTGCCCATATTACCTGCACATGCAGGTAATATGGGCACTTTGGTAATGACGTCAACATTTGAATATTGCAGACAGGGTGGTTGGTGATAATTGTTTTTCTTCACAATAAAAGTTAGAGCAGTAGTTATTTATTCATATAAAACAAAGGTTAGACTGTGTGTCATTTCGTAATTTTATGCAAATTAGGCAAATGAGCTTAGGGGTCCATATTACCTGCATGTACCACTATAAAATGCACAATTAACTCAAATTTTCGGCTAAAATTTTCAGCTCGCGCTTGCAGATGTTAAATAGGGTCTATAATTAGGGTTGGGCAAATAATGACTTTTTTCTGAAAAGTTATGTCAAACAAGTTATTTCTATAGTCAAATTTGATGTAGAATCCAAAAATGACAATGATTTTTTGTGTACGATGAAGTCTGACGTCGCTAAAGTGCAAAAAACCAAAATAGTGTATTTTTGCCCATTCATCAGAACACTTTAAGGTATAAACCGGTTTTATTTTGTTTCTTTATGGATTTTGATGGTTTAAAAGCTCAAATCTGACAATTTTATCATGACCAAATGTACCTAGTATGGTTATAGGTGTTAATTAGTGATTTTGATATGAGGTGATTTTTGCTCGATATTGACTGAAACTAACTACCAAACTACACTAACAGTCAACTTAGGTAGGATTAATCATGTTGGATTAATCATGTTGGGTTCCCTGACACCCAAAGACATATAAAAACGCAATAAAAGTGGTTTATAACGTATAAAAAGTATGATAATTGGGCATAATACGCTATTTTGGCGGCGCATTTTGGTTTTTTGCACTTTAGCGACGTAAGACGTCATCGTATGCAAAAATAATTGGTCATTTTCAGTTTCTACGTCGAATTTTACTATAGAAACAACTTGTTTGAAAAAAAAAGTTGAGATTCGCCCAACCCTACTATAATGAATAATTATCTCAAAATTTTCGACTCGCCCTTCGCATTCCTTTAGTTTATCACAAATTTAAAGCCAAATTTTCTGCACACCCCTACTTATCTGAATATTTTTCTCTTTAAGCCTCTGGTCTCAAGTGCCCCTTTTTTTCAGAAAAAGTGCCCCTTTTCCATCGTGACCCCCCACTTCCAAATTCGCTCCGCCGCCTCTGAATACATCATACACGTCCTCAATTAGTCTATCCTGGGCTCAACAATGTTAAAGGTGTTTTCAATGGAGATTTGAAAACGCGGTTACAAAGATTTTTTGTCTTCATCAACTTTTTAAGAATTTAACTTTGACAATTTTTTTGTAATTTTTGAAAATATGACAGGAAAACGAAAAAGTCCATAAACCCATTAATCTTCGACCAATGGGAGAGAACTTATTCGGTTTCTGTATCTCACTTAAAGCCATGGAGAAATGTGATATGTTTGGAGAAGGGTGTTTGACCGAGACAAGAGCGTGTAATTTAGTTTGGCATGGATACATCAAGAGCTCCTACACCCCTTAATCCAAACTGATCTTTATTACATTTTTTTCCCCCTTTCTTTTGAAGTATCAAAGAGATGTCATGGCCAGTCTCCCCGCCACGTACGACTGGGTGTCGGTAATGCATCCCAGTGTTACCCCGTACGGCACGCTACCAAATCATGCGTGAAACATGGGCGGCTTATCATCAAAGCTACCATTCCGCGTACCTTCCATGTCCTGGGCCTGGGCGAACGAAGAGCGCGGCTGCGCGAATGGTGTTGATTATCGGTTGATGAGAACAGAGAGAAAGAGAAGTAAAATACAGAGAAATTCATCCAATACCCGAAAGAAAGAGAGAAAAGGGAGAGGGAGAACATCACGATGAGACTGGTATCATATTTCATCACGTTTTCATCATCTACGATTATGCAATAACCTTGATGTCACATTTCAATTATCGATGATAGACGAGATATATGACTTTTGTTCGCGGAATTATACAGATGCCTAGAATGATACAGAAAAGCCATAAAGACAAAATTATATACTTAAGTTGTTTGTATCCTTGTGATATGATCAACGGTGTCGATTTGTTTTGGCGATTGGGGGATGATCGTCGATATTTCCTCTTTTCCCCAATGTGACACACGATCGATACTATATGATCGCAGTGTACATTTTTGGGCGGAGTAATGCTTGTATACACGTATGCATATAAATAGGGGAAAAACCAGTTAGTATTGTATAATGCGAGCGCGAAGCGCGAGCTGAAAATTTTCCTCAATAATAGTGACATTAAATGGGGTATTTGTAGCATAATTCGAGCGCAAAACGAGGAAGGGGCTTTATAACTGGTATGTTCAAAAGGGAACCATCATGATCATGATGTAATGGCTAGATATACACATTATGTATATATACACATTATGTATACACATGCATATGAGTATCTACTATTACATATTTTCAAATTCATAGAGCCATTATGCGAGCGTGAAGCGAGAGCTGAAAATTTTCTCAGTAATAGTTACATGAAATGGGACATTTATTGTAGAATAATGCGAACGCGAAACAAGGAAACCGGGCCTTTTATCTGGTTTATTAAGGGGGCACCATCATGATAAAATTATATATATATAGATACATTTATACACGCATGCACATTATCATGCATATGAGTACTAGTATAATGAATATCGTAGGGGCTGTAATAATGCGAGCGCCGAAAGCGCGAGCTTAAATTTTCAACAATAATATTGAACTTTAAAATGGTATTTGTTGCGTAAAATGTAAGCGCGAAATCGATGGAGGGCTCAGGGGCTTTAACTGGTGATTAGAAGCGGGCCATGCACAACGAAGGAAAATATATAATAAATATGGTAGAATTTCATTTAGGGCAATGTTGTGCGAGCGCGAAGCGCGGCTGAAAATTTTCCCTATATAGTGACCTGATGAAACAGGATAAGAAACGGTGAGGGAGTGGGTGTACCATCGTGACGTTATTACCTATGTACAAGCATAAAAACTAAACGAATGCAAGTACAGTTTGTAATGGCCTATATTATGCGAGCGCGAAGCGCGAGCTGAAAACTTTCATGCAAGTTTCAACAGTTATCTGAAATGAAATTTCAGCTCATTTGATCG
>CALNVZ010000174.1:72718326-72726934 GCA_940671915.1 Paracentrotus lividus | reverse complement strand
AGTATTTTGCTCTCCCGCTTTTTAATTGGACATCATATCCCTGCAGCAGCCGACCCATATCTCCCAAATTACGTAATTTTTCTCTCGCTTCGCCCTCGAAACTTTTTTTTTCTCTAAGGATTAGGCCTACATCTTCTTTTAAGATAGAGTTACAAATAAAGTTGATAACTCCTAACTAAATGCCTAAAGAAATTGCATTATTTTTATTTTTTCCAAGCGCGCTCTCCTATGGTTGTCTAATTCTATTACAAAAAATTATCATCAATTTTAGGAGATGCTTTAGTCAGTTAGTTGCAAAAAAGTTTAAACTGCCCTGCATTCAGGTGATTATAACAAAAAATGTTGGGCATGCATGTATGCTATAAACTTTAAAAATAAAACAAACAAAAGCCAATGATTAATACTTCGTTTTCAGTTCTCTACGTACGATTTTCCGGTCGCGCCTCGCGCTCGTATGTTTACAAAAATTATCATCATATTCAGAAAGGGATTACAAACATTAAATTTATAGACTATTACCCAATGTGATTTTCATTCGCGCTTGGCGCGCGCATTTTGTCAAAGGACGGGGGTTATCAGCTCCTAAAGGAATTTAAAAAGAAGTAAAGGGCAAAATATGTGTGAAATACAATGCCTTCATGTTGTTATATGGCAAATTTGCGGCCCGCGCTTCGCGCTCGCAACCAAAAAAAAAAAAAAAAAAAAAAAAAAAAAAAAAAAAAAAAAAAAAAAAAAAAAAAAAAAAAAAAAAAAGACAATTAATAAACAAAATATTCTTTCTTCAAATAGGTATAATTATTTGAAAGCTTTTGCCCCGCTTTGTGTTGGTATGCTTAAAAAAGGAATTATCATTTCCCGAAAGGGACTACAATTATTTATATTGAACATTCTTAAATAAGATTTAATTTCGCTCTCGCATTTTGTTAAAGGGCTGTGATTATCAGCTCGTGGGGGACTTTAAAAAAAAGTCATTATAAGGCAAAATTTCCGGCTAGCGCTTCGCGCTCGCAAGCCAAATAGAAGACAATGATCAAACATAATACTCTGACTTTATTACGTTCGTTCATAAAGGATATACAGACATTTATTTAGACTATTTAAAAACAGACCTGTTAATTAAGAAGTATGGCGCACAATATGTGTAAAATACAATGCCTTCATGTGGTTATAAGGCAAAATGTTTGGCTCGCGCTTTGCGCTCGCAAACAAGGCACAAAACAATGTTTAAATGAAATTCTTTTTCTTCAAAGTCGATATACAGAAAGCTTTCCTCTCGGGCTTCGCGCTCACATGTTTAGGCCCTACATTCATAAAAGGAATACCTTTTTTTCATTGCGAAAAACAAAAAAAAAATCTCTATAGTGTATAGAGGTGCCGTGAGACACCCCCTCCTATACCCCCCCCCCCCCTCTCGCTCGCTAGGCTCACGCGGCCTGGTCGCTTGCGCCCCTAAAAATTGGATATTGACTCCGGGCGAATCTAGAAAACAATGTACTCGCCCTGTCAGATTTGAAACACGGCTTTCATACAGGCGCGGATCCAGGGGTGGGGGCCCGACGGGCGCGGCCCCCCCCCCCCAAAAAAAAAAAAAAAAAAAAAAAAAAAAGGAGGAGGAAAAAGGGAGAAAGAAGGGAAAAAGGAAAAAAAGAAGAAAAAGAAGAAAGAGAGGAATAAGGCCCCTTGCTTGTACAATTTTGGCCAACTCTATTCAATAAGAAGCTCGAATAGGTTTTATTTGGTTATAAACGACCATAACTAAAGCCTTTATGTGGGGGGGCCCAAGAGGCCGATTTTTCTTCATTTTGTATTTTGCAAAAAATTGCTCAAACGCCTTTTTTAAAGGAAAAGAAATACATTAGTGACGAAAAGTTAAATATAAAGGAAAATATTTAAAACTAAAGTTTCAAAATTTCACAAAGAAAAGAGGCCTCGGACCTCGGCCTCCTAGGCCCTCGGCCTCCTGGAAAATAGTCGGCCTCATGGGAACTAGAAAACTTATCCAAATTTTCGGCTCGCGCTTCGCGCTCCGCTGATACCAAATCATAATGCAACAATAATAACTCCAATTTTTACCTTAAAAATATTCAGCTCGCGCTTGCCCCGCGGATACTAAATAGGGTCTACTAATACACAAATTATCTACCATTTTCTTTAGTACTAGAAATAATTGCCCCTTTATTTATTCCATATAACTTTTAAACCTCAAAATTTTTCGACTCGCGCTTCGCGCTCGCTCGCAGATTCCAATTCAGAAGGGTATATAATGCGCAACTAACTACAATTTTACACTAGAAAGTGCGCCTTTATTTATTCTATATATCTTTTAAATCCCCAAATTTAGGCTCGCGTTCGCTCGCGGATACTAAACTATAATGTACAATTTTTGGTCAAAAATTTCGGCTCGCAATACCAATTCAGTAGGTGTATAATGCACCCATTAACTCAAACTTTTCAGCTCGCGCTTCGCGCTCGCGTATATTAAATAGGTCTTGATACACAATTATCTACAAAAATTTTTAATGCTAGGAATGCCCCTTTATTTATCCATATATCTTTTAAAACCCCAAATTTTCGGCTCGCACTTCGCCGCTCGCAGGTACTAAACCATAAATGCACACATAACTCCCATTTTTAGCTGAAAATTTTCGGCTCGCGCTTCGGCTCGCAGATACTAAATAGGTCAATGATACACAATCATCACAAAATCTTTAATGCCAGAAATGCCCCTTCATTATTCCATATATCTTTTAAACCCCTAATTTTCGGCTCGCGCTTCGCGCTCGCGGATGCTAAACCATTATGCACACATAACTCCCATTTTAGCTCAAATTTTTCGGCTCGCGCTTGCGCTCCGCAGATACTAAATAGAGGTATAAGATGCACAATTATCTACAAAATTTTTAATGCTAGGAATGCCCCTTTATTTATTCCATATATCTTTTTAAAACCCAAATTTCGGCTCGCGCTTCGCGCTCCGCAGATACTAAATAGGTCTATGATACAAAATTATCTACAAAATCTTTAATGCTAGAAATGTCCTTTATTTATTCCATATATCTTTTAAAACACCCAAATTTTCGGCTCGCGCTGGCGGATACTAAACCATAATGCACACATAACTCCCATTTTTAGCTCAAAATTTCCGGCTCGCGCTTCGCGCTCGCAGATACTCAATAGGGTATATGATGCTCAATTATCTACAAAATTTTTAATGCCAGAATGCCCCTTTTTTTATTCCATATATCTTTTAAACCCCAAATTTTCGGCTCGCGCTTCGCGCTCGCTGATACTAAATCATAAAGCCACTAAATAACTCCAATTTTTGCCTCAAAATTTTTCAGCTCGCGCTTCGCGCTCGTGGATACTAAATGCACAATTATCTCAAATAATAGCTAAAATTTTTCGGCTCGCGCTTCGCGCTCGCTTTGTTTTTTATTAATGAAACACATTATTTTTTTAATTTACCTTTTTTTTTTTTTTTGCTAGTAATATTTTATCAATTTGTTTTCGTAGGAGTAAAAATGAAATTGTTTAAATCCTCGTTTTAGGTCAGTATGGCCTATATATCTAGTCGAGAAATGTTAAACTCAGCGCTTCGCGCTCGTTTGCTCGCTCCGCTCGCAAGATTTTTTTTTCAAAGTTGGGCCCCCCCCTCTGGAAAATCCTGGATCCGCGCCTGCATTAAAGAACGCCACGCATACTAATTTAAAGAAGGAATTGAAATGGGTGCACATCAGGAAAGGAATAAAGTCTATAACTCATCATCAATGGTCAAATTACCCAATGTCATGAATATGAGTTTCTGAACATTTTAAAGAATATTATTGTGTTAATCAGGATGCGTAAAGTAAATTTCAATCTATTTCAATAGTTTTGTATATAATTAATCTAACTTACTTATCAAGATAATCATTTGGTATCAACATAATTCTAAGCAGTTTCAACAGAAGAAAAAAATTGGCAGTACAAAGAAAGGTCATCATGAAGTTAAACTCGTGATTATTAAGACATCACCAAAGAGAGTTCTAAATTTACTCAGCTCCGAGTCTTGAAAAGGAACAACATTGCACGCTACTTTGGTTGCCTTGCTTTGGCACAGTTAAGAATTAATCTGAAGTTCCTTGGTTTGGTTTCTGGTTGGCAGATTTTTGGAAGGATTTGACTGTTTTTCGGTTTCCATGTTTTCGGAAGTTGACGCAACCAGGCAGAAAGCCTGGCGGGTCGCGGCCCGGAGGAGCTTGAACTATATGATGAACAAGATAAGGAGAAGGAGGAGTAAAAGTTGAAGGCGCCAGTAATAATTGTAAATCAAAGAAGTAAAAGAAAAATCTTGAAGGTTTGCAGAAAATCCATTAAATTACAACAAAGCTATATGAACGATTATTATTTTTTAATTTGTAACGTCACTAGCGAGTTGCTTTCGCACCTGCGTGTTGTGTATAGATCCCATTTACATAATTGCAATTTATTAAAGATGTCATGTCTGTAAATATATCATTAGATCCATGTTTAAACACGACTTCACTCTAAACAGGTATTATCAAGTACCATGAAAAGGGAATTTCTTAAATCCTACAGCATACTCTTTGAATTCGAAAGACTGAAAAATTTAAACCTTGTAATCATTTAAGTCAGACTTGTTTTGAAGATATCTTGCTTTAAGTATCAGCACCTGAAGGGCTATTTTAGCAATTGCACGAATGCTAATTTATCAGCAAAAAATATGCCACATCGGTGGGAGTTTGAGTGCAGACATAAAATTGCAGGCTCTTTAAAAGTGCTGAATTAAGCCTTCGAAAGTGCCAAAAATAGCACTTTAGCTTTTAAAGTGTACAAACTTAAAATTTTAAGTCTAAGAATAATTTTGTTTTTAAATCCCAAAGTTTGTAATTTTAAAAATAATTCTTGGGAATGAAGAGAGTAGACAACATAATTGTAAAGCAGCAAGCAAGTGACGTCATTAATTTTTATCATTCGTTATCCTTTTTGGGGGGTTTCATCAAACCTTCTTTATTTTCTTTCATTTTTTCCCTATTAAATTCTAGGATGGACGTCCCCATTAACAAATGTCACGGTAACGAAATGTGACATTATACGGAATATATTTTGAAAATTCTCTATCATTATCTGACTTTCTTCTTTAATCCAGCTCTTTAATTTGACGACCTATCCCTCTTTCTTTCATTCTCACGTCTACTTCCGCATCATCTTTCTCTTTTTGGCCGTCGATCTTGTTTCCTTCGTATCGTTTCTATTCCTGACATCTATGTACTAAGTACAAAAATAGGATTATTCTTTTTGGTTATCATCCTTTATTTGGACATGATCTCATCAGAGCTACTGGGTTATAGAGCCTGGGCTTTCCTATTACACTGCGATTGAATTTTAGAGTACACTCTAAAAACTGAAGTGCTGTTTTTAGCTCTTCAAGTGCTGAAATCAGCACTTTTTAGGTGCTTGCATAGTGACTACACTCAAAGTGCTGTTTAACGGCACCTAAAGTGCTGTTTTAGCACTTTCACGTGAGCTGAACTTTCAGCAAAAATGGGCAAAAACGGCGTGACTTCGTTGGGATTCGAACCTGGGTCCCCTGCATGAGAAGCGCTGACGAGCACGTTAGACCAATTCACATCTCACGGTTGCTAGCAGATCATATTGTTGCATGATGAACTTTCTTAAAATTTGCCATAATCAGATAATCATCTACTATGCTGTCATAATTAAAGCCAGTTAGCGAGATCTCCGTTGGTCTATTGGTAACGTCAGCGGTATTCTTCCATGTCAAGGTGAACCCGGTTCGAATCCCATACCGACCATGAACATTTTTTGTTAATAAATTAGCACTTGGGTAAGTGCTAAAACAGCACTTCAGGTGCTGATTTAGCACTTCAATTGCAGTCGCTATACGAGCACCCATAAATTAGCACTTCAGTTTTTAGAGTGTAGGCTTAGGTTTAGAACAAATGTCGAACAATCCGTGAGTTCCAACGTGTACTTCGTAATAAAACCTAAAAGACAGTTTGTAGAAATTGTATATATAATCATGGATACTACTCTCGATGGTATTGCATAATTTGAATAATCTTTGTTGAATTACCAAAGTTGTTTCTGTGTCTTGAACATAAAATTCACTCTTCACCTCTTTATAGTGCAAAGAAATATGAATCGAAATATATATACAGCTATTCACAGGCAAATGTCTTTATTTTGATGAAGACATCAAAAGTGTCAAACTTGTTTCGCTACAAGCATCGTCCCGCCATCGACCGCGCGTTCATCTTAGACTTGGTCGACTTTCCTCCGCCCGTCTACTTCTTGTCTTCGATCGTTTCACGCCCGACCATGAAGGCCGCCCCTGCCCGCCTGGGGTTCATCGCCCCAGTCCTACCATCTATCGGGGTTACGCCCCGCTGCAAACATTTCCGAAAACATTGAAACTAAGCCCCATTACCTCATTTCACAGCACCTATCTGGGCAACTTGGTGATGGCGTCACCATAAAGGTCACAAGACTAAATTTAGTGATTGCATTCGATTTGGTGGATTGAAGTGAGGAGAGAGGTAATTTTCACCATTTGCAAATCTCAATTCTTGAGATCTTTCTTTCTTTCCAGTCCCACTTCGGTTTGTCAAGCCCCCAAGACTTTCATAAATCTTTGACCGACGATAACCCTTATATTTTAATGAACCCTGTTCGACTCTATATTGTCAAATATGATAATTACAATATAATATAGAGTTATGGAAAGATAGACGACTGACCGGAAATATATGATCATAATTGTCAACGTCCTCTAGAATGATTGGTCCAATAGCATGTTTAGTTGTGACAGCGTCAATCTGATTGCGGTTAACCTTAAAAAGAAAGAAGACAATTACATTTTAACGGCTTGTAAGCATTGCAAAATCGAATTAGAAGCTCAATGCCTTTGTATTTGCAAAGCAAGCTCGGTAAATTGCTTGCGCATACTTGAAGAAGTATAACGCTAGCCACTAATTGGCGTTTAATAGCTGATCGACGTTCAAGGCGCGAAGTGTAGACACTCCAAGTCATCTCTAAAGGGTTGCCTGAGGCCTCGTACAACACCACGCCTCTCTAATTATAGAGGTTGCGGTGAAAGCTTTTCTTTTTGTATGGCATGCTTTGGATATGGCGGTAAAATGGACCACCATATGCTTCAAAAGAAATAAACTTGGATGAGGATTGGGAGAGGGAATGATGCACGTACAAGAAATAAATCAAAATAGTGCATGAGAAATGGAGAGAAAAGAATAAAGTGGTTTAGCAAGGAAGAGAGACACAGAAATGAAGGAGTCTTACAGAGAGCATAATAAATTTTAAAGCGAAAATGTAGGAAAGTGTTTGACAGAGAACTTCATTCAGGTTAGGCCTACCGTCATGACTGTGATGGCGGCAATCTGATGGGTCCTGATAAATTAACTAACTGGCCTACGCTTCACCATGGTGTGGTAACCCTGTTACACTAGACATGTTCCAGTTTAATCCAAGCACATTAAAATGTTCTTGTTCATATTTCACTATCCTCTATGGTTTAACGGACGTGTCCGAGCAGGTTAGGTCTCTTGGCGGATTTGGCCCCGTCAACAAATTCGTCTTATATAGTATCAGTTACAACAAATTTGTGACTTGGGTATTTCATTCATAGCTGTTCATTGTGAAACTAAAAAAAAAAAAAACTTATATGTTCAAATGATCCGTAATATCAAATTCTGGACATAGTTCAGAAAGTGGCTCGTTATATGTATTTTATTAGGACTTCACTGAAAATGATAAATCATGAACATTTTGTTCCACAGCATCAAAACCCGGGCTGACTTGATGATTGTTCCTAATCCACCAAGGGAACCACATCTGCCGTGAAACCGGCTACCTGACTGACTTCATGGCAGCATTCAAGCGGAGAGAGTGAGAGGAACAACTAGGGCTGGTCGACTGACCGAGACCGTAAACCCGGCTCAAGGTCGGGAGAGGAAAGCAGAGAGGAAACTTTGTCAAATATGCCTCCCAGATAGCACCGATGAACACTTTCATCGGCTAAAATTATTTGAGGTATATTTAGTGATAAACGGTTTGGATCGGAGGTGACATTGAACCTAACCATGCTAACAGAGTGAGACATTAATTGCACCACTAACAAGTATTAATTCTCGTTCATCGATATGCATGTAATAGTTCAGTTCATATCAGCTTTAGATAAGAGAACAGCTGTTTTAAATGTTTACTTTTATTGGAACAGTCAGAGTTCCCCCACAAGTGGTTAGATAATATATATCTTGATTTATGTAGTCTCTCATGTAAACATATATGACCTATATAACTGACAAAATATTTATCTGAATGTAATATTTTGTAGATATTTGGTCGGTCTCATCTGGGTGATAGGGGTAGGTCAGTATAAGGGAGTGCAATCTCCCTGCAACCCCCTTGAATACGTTCACCACCGAAATGGTTAGAGAGTTCAAGGGGCCGTGTCGGGTGGGATATGTCATCGTATGCAAGACTCTATCCATAGGTCGATTAAACTCTGATAGAGGATTAATTAGGAAGTTGTGTTATGGGAGGTTCCGTAAGATGTAGGACTGCCATT
>CALNVZ010000174.1:72693326-72715826 GCA_940671915.1 Paracentrotus lividus | reverse complement strand
ACAACATATTTACAACAACAAAAATTATAATGATGGATGGTTTGGTGACCCGGAAAAAGCAGCGCTTATAAAATGGGTTCACCAAATTACATTACACATAATCAAATAACATATTAAATTAAATTGAATTAAAATTAAAAAAATTAAACATTTAAGTAAAACACACCTGCAGCACACAAAAAAAAGGGGGGGGGGGGAGAGAAAGAGGGGATGTGGAAAAAAAAGTTAAAGCATATTATGAATTTAAAAAAAAAATTTAAAAATTCTTGCATAATGTCCTGAATATTGAAAGGGTTTTACTATTTTAAATATCGTTTGGAATTCTATTCCATAGTTTTGGAAAGCGAGTCTTGAAAGAATTAAAAGCAACGGATGTACGAACATTTGGAGGGCGCATGCATTTACTTTGACGAGTATTATGTGAATGGATTTGGGAATTTAAAACGAAAATGTCACTTAAAACAGGGGGCAAGATTCTGGCATTGAGTTTGTACATTAAAACTAGGGAATTCAAAGATATCAAATACTTTAAAGGTAACAAAATTGATTGTAAAAACAAAGGTTTGGTATGGCTATTAAATGGAGCATTGGAGATGATTCTTACAGCTTTCTTTTGTAAAATTGAAAGTTGATCTAAATGAGTCTTAAAGGTATGACCCCATACACTAATTTAAGTGAGGAAGAATGATGGTATTATAAAGAGTAATGAAAATTGCGTGAGGTACAATGTCTAATTTTAGAGATAACTCCGATAGATCTCGATATTTCAGTAGATATAGAATTAAGATGTGGTTTCCAAGAGAGATGTTCGTTGATAATTACTCCTAAAACTTGAAAATTGTTGACTTGAGTTATATTATGACCACCGATAAAAAGATTTGGAGGATGAGCATGGTCCATACTGCCTCTTGTCCGAAAAAGAATATACTTTGTTTTATCTAAATTTAAGAAAAGTTTGCTGCAAACAAACCAATCGTTCAATTTACTCAGTTCATTGTTGGTAGGTGACACAAGATTATTATTTTTGTAAAATATAATTATTAAATAAATTATTAGGGCCTATCACTATTTTTTTTCTTCTACAAATGAATTTATTTCTCTCTCCCTCTCTGTCTCTGCTTCTCCCTCTTTCTAGAATTATATCCCCTTCACTAATAGCCGTATGAATGTATCTATTCCCGGGATTGATGCGGAAGAACGCTCTTGCACGTCTTCATCCATTACGACTTCAAGACCGTGATCGACCTTGAAGCGGCAAGCCAGCCGAACTTGAAAGAACTCGGAACACCTCACCACTCTTCACCAATGGCTCGTGACCATACGACTAACATCTTTGTATATGTTTTCAATTTCTGAAATTCAATTCGATTGGGGTAAACATATTGCATGCTTGATCCCTGCAAAGCCCGTTCTCTCCTGCACATCCCCGGCAAGGTTCGGCTTCTAATTACGTGCACGGTAGCCCAGTGATGACAGGGGAAAGAACGACCACTGATCAGCCACACATTTCTATTGTTCGGAACCACTTCTTCCCGAAAAGGAGGGAGGAAAAATGGCGCTTCTCAACTCGCCAATAAATCTGTCCAATCATATTTTTACAGTAAATCCCACCTGATAGGCGGGTTTGAATCCCTACCCGACCCCCTACAATAGGCACCAGTTATCATCACCTCGTCATTACACCATTAAGGGGGAGTTTAGCTGCAGGCATACCGAACCTACTCCAGCTAGCTGGCTACAACAAGGGTTCTGCATCCAACTTCTTTTCTCTTTTCTTGATTCGATGCATGTGTGAGTGTCTATCGAGAGGTGACCAAGGGTTAGGCACAAGATTCTTGTCGCTTACTTCAGCTTTGTCCCATCCATCATCCCCACATCAAGCGCAGTAATCATTACAAACTGAATTACGCGACAACTTTTAATCACATGTTTCTATCTTCCCTTTCGCATCACTCCCATGATGCTTCACCAAGGTGACTGCCACGGTCCCTGGGTGAATACCTCAAAATATGAAGACAAATAATCTGGAGGAGAAAGGAAAAGAAAAACTTCTCGGTCATCGACCCTCTTAAAAAGCAGAATTCTAGCCCGGCCTTCAACCCCTAGTCCTACATCGTGACATCCCTCTCTGCGTGGGGCGATCCTATATCCGAACTTTCTTACAGATAAAGAAACAAAAGATATTACAAATCATTGTGACCGGTAATAACCTTAAGAAACAATGACATGCATAACAACAAATTTTGACTCGTCTTATATCATCAAGAAGTATGAGCGATGTACACTGACAAGATGAATAATAGCATGCCTTGCCCAATCTGATACTATGTCATGCAGTGTCTTAACAGCACTCATTTATATCGTCACTGACATTTTAACTACCTCTTTGAATTATTCGATCGATAAAGTTGTGATCCCTTAGCATTAATCAGTCTCTAAATGATATACATCTCTTTCTTACGACAAGCAAAAACATTTCAACATTTTTATATGCACATTAATAATGTAAATTGGAAATGATTTACATGGAATTGAATTATTTTACCAAGGTGATATTCGTCAAAAAATGATCAAAGATCAAAGATCATTAAAAAAATATTAAAAAAGAAAAAAACCAACACAAAGCCAAGAATTCATTTTTATTAGTATGTTGAAATAAAATTAAAAAATTGGGAAAATATACCTATACCATTATTATTACACTCAATATTTTTATGAAGATTTATTGAGAGTAAACATTATGTTAGGCCTATTGTAGTTTGTTGGAGATATTTTACTTTTAACAATAAAGATATACACTTTGATTTTAGAGGACACAATATATTGTCGTTTTTGCTCCTTTAAAGTAATTTATGTTCCGTAGATTAGTAGCAGTGCATATTTTCAGGTTTAATAGGGAAAGGTTATAATTTAAAAAGATAGTTGCCTTGATTGAATGTTGATGATAACACAGGCTTCTCCTATCTTTTTAATTGCAATTATTGTTAGTAATTCCACCACGATCCTCATCTTAAAGGAGGACTCCAGGCTGAAGTTTTTATGTTTAGAAAAAAAAAAATAGAGTAAAATCTAAACAACACAACACTAACAATTTAAGAAATAAGAAATAACAAATAAGAAAGGTATGAATTTCTTAGGTTTTGATTTTTTTTAATGAAACATTTCTTAGCATGACCTCATGCATATTCATTGAGCAAGCTGATGATGTCACAGCCCCACTACTTCTTTTGTATTTTATTGTATGAAATACCAATTATCCAGATTTTCTGCTCCAAGAACATAAAAACAGGGATGACTCCTTGGAGAATGTTCAAGGTTATATTTATGTGCTTTTACTTATTTCAGTATGAATGATAATTTTTTTTTATATACACAATGTGTGAAAAAATGTGATAAATAGGATTTCATATTATAGTGCATGGTCTGGAGTTAAATATACCATAATATGTGCAGCCATAGATTTAGAATGTCTCAAGTGAATTATATGTCACCGAGGCCGTAGGCCGAGGTGGCATATGGTTCACGAGAGAAAATCTATGGCTGCACATTTTATGGTATTATAAGCATGTACTATGCGTTGCATAAGATAGAAAACTGATCAATAAAACAATCATAATTTTTTTTTATTTCGACAGGTGATTTTCTTTTGTAAACGACTGGTGAATGAGGTTAATGGGTTGGCGCGTGATGAAATATTTCTTCCAATTTTGAGCCGGGATTTGGGGGAAAATGAAATAATATACAGTGCGTCCCAAAAAGAACTATACACTTTTGAAATGGCTGCCAAATAAAAAATATGATTTTAGTTAATGAAATTTACATGTATGGAAAGCTCATTATCCCAACTTTCATATGACACCAAAAAGTCTGAAAATAAGTCATGCATGAATGAGCAGCGTTCACTTTTGTAAAGGGTATGGAAATTAGGGTGCGCAGGAATTGCCCTAGCAATTTGTATGAGGAAAGTCATTTAGATCTTATGGAATTGAGGATGATATACAAAATTACTAATCAATTATGATGAGTTGGGGTTTGCTAAGTAAAATTTGTGGAATTGGGGATAACAATTTCATGCATGAGTGAACAGGAATATTTTTTTCCTATTATAGCATTGTAACTTTCCAAGTTGTATTCAGTGGTGTGTAAGTGGTAGTCAGGATGGGGTGCAGAACAGGTGAGATGCAGGGTAAGATTTTTGATCACTTTTGATGATCGTGTTCATGATCTTTTGGATTGTCTGAATGTCCAACATCAGTGATATTTTTTTCAACAAATAGGTTGTGCATCGAAAGAGGAGGAGGACACGTTGAGCATTGAACGTACAGACTTTTATTTTAATTTTGCATTATCAGATCCCCCCCCCTCCTTTTTGTTTTGTTACAGGATGGATGAAACAAGTTTAAAATCGAAAAGAACAACATTCAACAGAAAAAAAAGACTGGCATGTCAATTTCACAAATTTGTGTTACACTGTACCACATTCCTTTCTTTACAAAAGTCCAAATTGCTAAAATGACTGGATAGTTGGTTGGTTGATTAATTGAGTTGATTGATTTATCGGATTACAGTAAGACATGGTGATTGAAATAACTGTATGAAGATGATGTAATGCTTGATTGATTAGTTAAAACATTTGCAGACTGGTACACTGTTGATTAAATGATTGCTAGCTGGGAGTTGATTGTCTAATTTATGTGACTGATTGATTGATAGATTGATGGATTGTCATCAACCAACCCAATTTGTGTAAATGTGAGTAGACCGGGATGCGGGAAGGTACATTTTGTAGTCAGGATATTTGGAGTAGAAACCAATGAATATGAATGGTCAAAAACACACCCATGCAAGAGAGAGAGAGAGAGAGGGAGGGAGACAGGGAGAGAAAGAAAGAAGAGAGAGGGAGAGAGGGATGAAGAGAGAGAGAGAGAGAGAGAGAACGAGGAAGGGAGAAAAAAAGGAAGAGATGGAGAGAGGGAGAGAGAGATTAAACACACCACTGAAGGACCTCACTAAATATACCTTGGAAAGTTACCGTGCAACAATAGGAAATACATATTCCTGTTCACTCATGCATGACATTGTAATCCCCAATTTTACTTAGCAAACCCCAACTCATCATAATTGATCAGTAATTCTGCATATCATCCTCAATTCCATAAGATCCAAATGACTTTCCTCATACAAATTGGTATGGCAATTCCTGCGCACCCTAATTACCATACCCTTTACAAAAGTGAACGCTGCTCGTTCATGCATGACTTATTTTCGGACTTTTTGGTGTCATATAAAAGTTGGGATAATGAACTTTCCATACATGTAAATTTCCTTACCTGAAATCATATATTTATTATTTGGCAGCCATTTCAAAAGTGTATAGTTCTTTTTGGGACGCACTGTATAAAAACAAACCAAGGAACAAAAGTTTCAGCTAAGTTAGACTACGTATTACGTCACAATTGCGTCAAATTACATCGAAAAAATGGACAATTGCATTCGATTTTATTAATCTTATATGACCTCAATAACTCATAAACTATTTTTTTTCTTCAAAATAATTCAGGAGCGTAAACTTACCATGTATTACTAATTGTTTGGTGCTCCCTCAGATCACTTTCTCTGTTTCATTTAGTTGCTAAAACAGAGGTTTTGATTGAACGCTTAATTACAGCCCTTGAGTGATTCGCCCCCACGATAATCGCCTCCCTGACAATGCAGTGAAAATGAAACAATATTGTGATAGAAATTGAATATGGTCAAATTATGGAGGCGTTGAAAAATTACCCCCGTGGCGGACGATGAATCTTTTTCCTCCACGCTAAACTTAGCCCAAACTGCAACGATCTTTTGTTACCCTTCTACGCCCAATGACCTAGCACGCCCTCAGGCGAGGGATAATTTCAAGTCAAGAAGATAATCGTGAAGCGTTTTGAATTTGAGGCTGATTTTTTTGGACTTCTTCATTCGCACACCTGATCCCTTTCTTTCCTTTGATAAATCCCGATGAGAGATTGAAGGAGGGGGAACAGGTATATGGGAGGGGGTGAATGACAGTGATACCATCCCATAACTACTGGACATTGGGTCTGGTTACAGGTGCGGTCACTTCTGGTCATTTCTTGTGGACATCAACGCTCCACCTCCACAACAGGTTGATTGTGAAGTTTTGTCTGTTGGGACCATAAGGGCATTAACTCTCATTAATCAATGCCCTTCTAACTCCCAGCAAACTGTTATAGAGATTTCGTTTTTGTTTTGTTTTGTTCATTCTGTTTATCTTTGTTACTAATTAACAATTATAAATCGCTTTGAAACATTGTGTAAAGCGTTTTATAAGTTTGATTATTATTTTTTTTTTTATCCATATTATTTTAATAATTCAGTTTCTCTTCTCTTCTTTCATGAACATTTACAATTCTTCTAGCTGCAAAAAAAAAAAAAAAAAAAAAAAAAAAAAAAAAAAACTAAAAAACTCCGATAAATGAATAATTACATGTAAAAGATATTTTCCATATTTATTTAAATGCAATTCGACTTTTTGAGATATAGCAAAATAGGCTATGTAAATCGAAAACAATCATTTGAACTCTCTTTTCGTGTTTATGCCATGACAAGCAAAGTTTTATAGATATTGATAAAAAATAAATATAAAAAACAAAGTGGGGCAAAACAAAACTGCTAGATCACTCCCTCATTCGTCGATGAGTACAATCTCATTGTGAACGTAATTATTGTTATCGATTTGATTGATAAGCAAGTGTTTATTTTTTGTTTTATTTATATATGTTTTAAAATCAATAAACAAATGTAAGAGTGTAATGTAAACGTATTTCGAATGTTGAGTGTTATAGTGAGGACATCTGTTGTCATCGTCATCGAACACGTTTTTCTCCTTTTTTCTTTTCTTTTTGTCTTTTTTTGGGGTCTTTTTTGTCTTTTTTTTTCTTGGGGGGGGCGGGGGAGGGGATATTTTCATGAAATGAATTATATTATATGAATGATTATACGAAAAGAAATTATACCATATATTAATTTTTTTGTTGTTTGAATGCAAATCACCAGACCTTTTATATTTTTACATATCTGCAACTCATGCAACTCATAAATCAACCAAAATGAACATTTCATCTTGTGTTAGGTTTCCAGTGTAAATTTGTGTGCGCAGGTTTGTGCGAGGGTGTGTTAATATTTGTGAGGTAGCCGAGCGTATGTGTGGGTGTGAGTTTGTTCGTGTGCATGTGTGTGTGTGTGTGTGAGTGTGTATGTGTGTGTGTGACAGAGAGAGAGAGGGTGTATGTATGTGTGTGTGAAAGTGTGAGTGTTTGTGTGGGTGTGTGGTTTGTGTGTGAGGGTGTATTGTAAACCTATTGTTCTGTGTAAATTATACTAAGTCGAATTCAACCAATAATGTGCGTCATTATGTTGTATACTTTCTACAACTTTTTTCAAATAGTATTTTTGTATTTTAGATAAAAATGGCTCGATTTTTGTAAATAGTTTTCTTTTGGTTTTATTTCTCTTTTTATTATACGATGGGACCAATTTTGTCGGTGCTTCGTCGCAATTAATGAGGAAAGATTAATTAAAAGGAACTGAATTATGACTGTTGCTATTTTTTAAAATCTTATTTAATGTGTCTGGTTCATCAAAATGTTTAATTCAATTTTTCTCGATGAAAGGCTCTCTTAAAAGATGAATGAACTGGATCGAGAATGTCATTTCATTCATTTCCAGCCAAAGACCTTGCCGTTCTCGCTTTTTCTGGAATAAAAACATTACTATTTCCTTTTCATTCCAAATTGAAAATGTCGACGTCCTTCTCTTACCCCAAGCAGGGCATGTAGATGAAGTCATTTCCAGACAAGAAGTCATCGAACTCCAAGAAAAAAAAAATCTTAACTGAAACAAAACCATGTACCATTCCTGAAAGTAGTTCCCGACCGGGTGTGCACGTTCAAATAAGAGTAAAAAGCAGAGTAGAGTTGTAAATCACAGACCTGCATATCGGTCGGTGAGCTAGCGCTCATAGCCCCGGAATCTCAGGCGTAGCGCTCCTTGCATGTAGGCATGCAGGCGTGACTCCTGACGGCCATGGGCTTACAAACCCACAAAGGGAGGCCTATCCAAAATCATGAAAAAAAAAATAGAGAAGAAGATTGAAACACGGTGAAATTGACATCAGTCCCCGCCCATGGTGTGTTACCTTAGTAACCCTAAGATAGGTAGGGATGCTGGATATGTTGAGATGTAGAAGCTATAACACCTTGCTTTTTGGATGCGGGTAGTCTGTTTACTGGCACACCGTAACGCCACCAAAAACTTTCAAATTGGCGGGAAGATTTACTTGGATGGATGCTATGCGAAGTTTTCTTTTCTTCATAAAGACCGGAACGAGTTTCACTGTTGATATCTCCATTTACATACTCAATAGGAATAAGTCCATGTAGAAGATTATTCATTCCCTTCATAAGCATTAATCTCGTTGTGACAGCTTTTACAGTTTTCTCTTCAATATTCAGGATTGTTCATCCACCAGCTTGGCGTGTACAGGTGATTAAATTGTATTTTTCTTTCCCTTAACTTATTTTCTTAGACTTGTAGTAATTGTTGGTCTTGATTTTCATTTACGTTTGATAATGATACTAACAAAATAAATCATGAATAATGTTTATGCTTTTGCTATGTCAACCTTTAAGAAACATATTTTCCCCCTTTTTTTTTTAATAACAAAGTAACATGATTGAATTTTGTCTCTAGTATTAGTAGTAATTTTAATAAAAGTCGGATGTTATCCCGTATACGGTAAATGATTATTATAAGTTCCTTTGCCAATTATTGATCATTTTTAGAAATGGAATTTGGGCAAATATTTTAAATATTCAAACAGGTTTTAAATCAAGATAAACTAAGAACAAACAACAACAACATTATCCTTAATCTTGTCCGAAATTTAAGATTTCTATTTCTACAATTTTAAATGTTATTGAATAATACTTACACTTGTACTAAATGGCAACATTTCGTTATTGCTTAATTCTACCATTTGAGTGTAAAATCAGCATTTTTGTTAAAGTAGCATAGGGCTAGAATTTTGTTTAAATGTGATGTTGATTAGAACAAAATAAGACCCATGTACATGTAAATCCAATTAGGGAATTGTTAAACATGCCTATACTCCAAATCACTGTATTGGTTTACAATTCATTGGAGAAGTTGAAATCCATTTATGTTATATATATCAACTTATTTTATTATAGTTCTGGAACAAAAGATGAGTTATAACACACCCATACACACACAGGATGGGCCGGATACGGCACAGCGATGCCAAAGAGAATACATGCAAGCAGTCCGGCGAAGTTTCATCTCAGAAACAGCCTATGGATCAACGCAGCAGTACTACAGAGGTACGATAACATTTATCAAATAAAACATACCGAAAAAGACCATGAAGATTATATCGCAAAACAAAAGAGAATGTTACAGAATATTCTTATGTAGTCGAGGTTATGAAATAATTTCTTAATCATTACTGTGAATTCATAAAAAAAATGCAATAAAACTGGGTGAGTGAATGACTTTGTAAAGGCAGTAATCAGAATATGTTTACAAACAAAGACCCCTGCGTTGTTATTTTTTGTAGTATTCTTTGACAGCTGCTTGTTACTCTCCATTTGTTAATCTTTTTTTTTTATGATTGTGAAGTTCCAAAACTACAATATTATATATTACACTTCGTCGAGCTTGATTGGTCATTCCCATTTTGCGATTGATCGCAAATGTTTGTCTTCAGGGTTAGCCTCTATATATGTTGTTATATCAAGTTCTTAATTAAGTAATAATTTAACATTAAATAAGACAGAGATAGAGAGATGCATTGTGATATATCTGTGTATATGTCAGTAAGTAGAAATGCATGTCCTTTTTGGATTTGAAGTTGTAATTTCGTCGATGAAATACTGCCAGAACCGGTAGTGGGCGGAGTTCCTGTCCGGTCAAAATAGATACCCATTCTGAAATTTAGGTCAATTGCTTTTCTTTTACTTAACGTCCAAACTTAAAACATATAGACGAGAAGAGAGAAAGCGAGAGATAGAGAGAGAGTGTGAAAGACAATGAGAGAAAAACGCAAACCTGTTTATTTATACATGTATAATTATAAGCTTTAATCCACCAATCACTGTCAGAAAAAAAAAAATCCTCAATGTTTGATTTGTCCATCATAAACCTTAACCATAACCAGTTGTCCGCGGATAAGGGTCAGTAATCGATATCAACTGCTTACTTTTTAATGTTGGTAAAACTTATCTTACAACCAGAACATAGAGATAAAAAAACACAAAAACATGATCTAATTTGGTGTGCTTGTTTTCGCCTTTATAGAATTACATTCACCAATTCTTTCTGACAGATAAAGGAGAAAAGAAAAGCCCTTCATCCCGACGAACTAATTATAACGCTCAACCAAAATACTTCCAAGCGACATTACTTCAATTCATTCAATTATTCATTTCACTTTTGTAAGTGGAAACGCGCCTCACTTTTATGGAAAAAGTGGTAAATTTTGTCATTAAGTATCCTCAATAAATTATTTAATTTGTCTGTCGTGCGCCCTTACCATAACCGGTGATCTGTGGATTTTGGTCAGTCATTGATACTCAACCCACTACCTCATCGGTCAGTATTAACTGTCCAAATATATTTGTAGAAAGTGGTTTATTCTGGTGGGCACGTCAGGGGGGATGCGATAGAAGAAATGGACATAAAAATAATTATCATAAAGATAACATAAAGAGTTACGATTTATTGTAAATTCATATTAGCCAATCATGATGTTTTTGTTTTTCTTGCATAAATGTACCACTCTGACCCAATCATGCTAATAATGGTAGTTTTTTTTAAATGTTCAATTAATCGCAATTATTACATAAAAGTGTCTAAGTGTAACAACATAAACAAGTTAAAATGTTAAAGGTATTTGTAAAAGCACGTATTTTTATTAAAAAAGTATAGTAACTGGAACAATAACAAAAAACTATTTTTTGAGGGGGGTAACTTTGTACCCCAACACTTCGACCCTCCGCTCAGGACATAATGATAGTGGTCTGGTCAAGAGGACAAATCAGGAAACCTCAAATCTCAGAGTGGGAAGTCTTAAGTTTCGAAGCGTCCCACTTGATTAAGACCGGCCATGTTTTTCTGTCGGGGGTCCAAGCGACGCAAAGGGATCCTTTCCTGTGCTCTCCTATATATATTTTCTCTCTACTATTTAACGGTTGTGTCTCATCTAAATACATAAATCAGCAATTTAGAGTCTAGCCTTAGGGCCGGGGATACGGGGTCAATGACTGAGCGGTCCTTCACTTCAAAAAATTTCAAATTATTATTTTGTTCAAAACACAAATAAAGTTTCAAGAACTGCTGCATCTTTATCATTAAATTGTATGTGGTTGTATATAGTCGAATTGATTGTGACATTACCGTTCACATGGTTCATATAAGTATGCAAATGAGTAAAAAGTTATCAAACAATTAAAAGGTATATCATTTATCCAATAAATAAGATAAGTATTTGTTTGAAATTGATATACACCCCCCCCCCCCGAAAAAAAAAAGAAAGAAAAAGAAAAAGAAAAGTTGAGTCAATATTTTAGGAGAGTAATCACCTTGGTGCTGAATCAAACAAAAAACAAAAACAAAAAATAAAACTTTCAAGGTATCCAATCTCATTGTGATTCAGCTAATTAATGTGGGATAAAAATATGCAACTGTATAAGTTTAGACATAATTATAAGACGATATTGATAACTTTTAAATTGTCTACTCGGAAATAATTTCCAAATGAATTGAAAAGGAGCATTAATTTTTTATACTTTACAAATAACATCATTTACTTTAAATCTGAAGGGCGTGGTAAATAGACTTTTGATGAATGTCGGGTGATGATGATTAATTTTCGCTATTCATGAGTAATTAATCACCATTAATTATTATTTTTTTATTATTTTTTTTTTATTGTGCATTGCATTTTATAATAGTAATACCGTTTAATAGCTGTTGATTATAAAATTTCACATTTAGTCTTTTTTCATGGGCATATTTTAACATTGTAAGCACATATCGTTAGAATAAACACTGACTAATGTAAGGAAATGTGTATCATTACTTTTATAGCTATTCCATAATCTTACAAAACCACTAATCTTAAATAACCTACAAGTTATCTGTAAAAAAAAAAAGCAGCCGATTGATTAAAAAAATAGTCGAATGGAAACAAGGATGAGAAAATGTGTTATATAAATTACAATAGAAGTCTGGAAGAAAAGTTCTTAGATACATCGACTTTCCTTCCAGACTTCTTTTCTGACTTATCATTTTCCGTGACGGAGAGAATCATATTTCCTTATTTTTCTTCTTATATTATATTTAAAAAATATATATAATTGCTGATATCAAATTTATAAAATATGGTATTCAAATTTGACAGTAAATTAAGAACTATAATCAAATTATCTCAATTACCATCTCTTACGTCCACTTTTGTTTTTGTATTTCTAGGTCAACTTTGAGTGGTATGATTTATAGACATAGAAAAGGATGTGTATATCTGTAATCATTCTTAGTTTACCTGGCGAGGTCAATGTCTGATCGGTTGTTGTTCTCCTGCAATCCAAGATATTTTAAGATTTTCTCCCACATTTTTTCTAGGTTTAGGTTGCATACCTCTTTTCTGTCATCAACTGTGTTTCCCTCTTGCATCTCCCATGCGCGGCTAGTCAACCAACTGAACTCGAATGAACCCGCCGTCTCCCGCTGAACTCCCGGGGTAGCGCTCCGTCGACTTGCTGCTCGCCCCGCACCACTGGGACCCATCCCAAACTCTTCTAAGATTGTTTTCTTCTTCTGCTTCTTCTTGAAAGCATTTTAAAGGTTTTTGTGATTGCCATCTGACCCACTTTCTTTGCTTGTTCCACTTGTCAGAGACACAAATAATGTGAACCACTGAACGTGGTGACGTATCAACATGTTTTTGACGCTGTTTTACATCGCTTTTTAAGGCGGGGATTCATCATAATCATGTCTCCATCATCATGGTAAAAAATGAAAAATAAGTTGATTGAAGAATTTGGTTGCGGCTTCTATATATCTTGAAGAGATTCAATTTTGTATTATAATCTTCTTCTTCATGTTGATTTTCTAAGGTTGCTTGGATACTAAAATTGCAGAATCAGTCCGTTAAACAACAGTATACAGTATAGTTCAACATTTATCCAGGGCGTATCCAGGGGGGGGGCGCAACAGGCGCGCGCCCCCCCCCTATTGGCCGACTAAAAAAAAAAAAAAAGGAGGAGAAAAAGGGAGAAGAAGGAAAAAGGGAAAGAAAAGAAGAAAAGAGAAGAAAGAGAAGGGAATAAGGCTCGATGCTTGTACAATTTTCGCCGAAATACGATTATTCGAATTAGCGAATAAACGCATTTGGCGAGAGGATGCAGGTCACAATAGCTAGCCATATTATGGCTAATGCAATGCACACGGCCTTCCCGTAGGCGGGAAAATTGCGTCCCAGCAACAAGGCTGTGATTGGTCAGTCACTGCATGGTAAGCGTCGTAATTCAGCGTTCCTAGTGATGGCTAAGCAACAGCTCCGTGGGTACCGCCCTTACGCGGTTAAGAGCCAATGAAACGCGGCGAACGATTTCAGTGTCGTACGCTTACGCGCCACGTATGCGCTTGATTTAGAAGCTTGCATTCATTCTCAACTTAGTACTGGGGGATACAAGACGCTAATTTCTTAACCGTTCTTAACACCATTTTCTATCTGGACACATTATTTTAACAAGAATTACTAAAAGTTAGGCGTAGTTTGTTTTCGCTAGCACTACAAGGAGTTTTTACCTAGCAAATTCTGATGTTGGATTCATTTTGGAAATGGATCACGATTTTAAGTTGGAAACCAGAAAGTAAGATAGCCTAGATCTAGGTTACCGTATATGGCTTCTCTACGCTAAGTCTACGGCTGAAACGGACGTCAACACTGCCGAGGAAATCTTAGTAACTAAGCGTTACAGATCTAGAGCTATGATCTAGAAGGAGGAAGAAACAAATGTAGATACACTGGACCAGGAACCTTGGCTGGTAGCCGAATCATCTCTAGAGCAATGCTAGCTGGGCACTGCTGCACTGCAGGTCGTACCACCGCCCGAGCTGTTTTGAGTGGAGATAGATCTAGAGCCATGTCGCAGCAGCAACAAACAGCAGACTCTACTCCGGAACAAGCCAGATAGGCCAGCAATATGATCATTGTCATGCCAGAATTGCGGCAGGTGAGGTCTACAATTCAAAAGCCTTACATTGTCGATCAAACTGTTACTGCTAGACCTAACGTTAGATCTAGATCTAGAATCCAAGTTAGGGTCCAAAGTCTCGATCCATCAATTTAAGTCGGTGATGCTAGAATGAGAGGAATTTAAGAATTTCTTCTCAAGCCTCAGCTCATTTGATCCAGGCATCTT
This sequence comes from Paracentrotus lividus, assembly GCA_940671915.1. Classification (NCBI taxonomy): domain Eukaryota; kingdom Metazoa; phylum Echinodermata; class Echinoidea; order Camarodonta; family Echinidae; genus Paracentrotus; species Paracentrotus lividus. The sequence continues at coordinate 72,701,316 of CALNVZ010000174.1, read as the reverse complement.
ACATTGTGGGGTTTGCTTTGTTTACGATAAAACTAGAAATCAGGAAATTGATAATCTAGAATAATAAATATGTATTGATTTTTTAGACTTTTAGTTCTAAGAATGAAACGAATCGAAAGATGATCATGATGATGTTCAAAGGATGCGATGACAATTGTTACAATAAAGATGAAATTTAGCACATAAACGAACCTCCACAAGGGCAAGGCACAATGTATGAATTTGTTGAACTTTATCGCCATGGCAAAATGACTGGACTATAGGCTACCCTAGGCCTACTCCATTGTCATGCAAGGGTGTTGTCTTTAATATAAGGCAGGCAAATCCGAACCCCCCCCACCATTATGGAATGAATTTTATACTCATTTAGAGTTGCAGGAAGTTATTCCTTTGCACAAAAATATGTGTTTTGTAAACTTTTGTTCTGGAGTTTGTGTAGACTCTATAGGCCCTTCTGATCCTATTTTAAGGGGTTTGAGGTTTATTCCATCCTATGAAATCAAATCTCCGTAGAAGTCTAACGTTAATTGTAAATACCGTGTCCTTCCCTTTAAATTTTAGACAGCTGAATTTAATTGCCCTGCGGTGTTTCCACACTTCCCGGAATTCGAAATTTTCGTATTTTCAAGGAAATTTTCAGGAAATGAGGAAGTAGGCCTAACGTTAGGCCTAACTGTTAGAATAATTTCAGGAAATTTCGGGAAATTTGAAAATCAAGATGTTCACTATATCTGAGACTGAGAGTAACAAAGTTGAATATTCATGATATATATTGCATTATTTGCCTCATTTTAGAGCTCAAAGTTTTTCGGCTTGCGCTTCGCGCTCACGTGGTCTAGGTATAAATGATTTCCCTCCGGGATCTACGCCCGTGGTAGTAGGTCTGCCGCATTCATGCAAAGTTGATTTTTATAAAGATCTAGTTTTTAAAATATCATTATCAATTCTGAAAATATGACGTGCGATAAATCAAAATATTTTCCTATCCCTTTGGCTTTGATCCTTATAAACGGTAGAATCTAACAACATTGTAAATCTTTATTCAGATATTCAGACCTGCCAACAAAAAAGCGTATTCCGTACTTTTTCTATCCTCTTTCACTTCTTAAGGGGGTACTAAGATCTATGGATGTCTATGAATGCACATCACCATCATGCCTAACTATACACAGCCCCGTTGCCGAAGGCGACGGGGCTGTACTTCCACCACCTCCATTTACAGCGAAATAATCAGCGATGATGAGCATAGAGACTATAATTAACGTAATGTTGTATGTATGCTAGTAAAAGGCTCCGTCAGTTCTTTTTCTAATTCTTCCAAATCGACACAGGAGGTTAAATAACAGTGACCGGGATTTAATCTATATTCGGTTGAAAATGGAACAGCTTAGGCTGAGAACCAGACGCAAAACATGATTTGTGTCGTTTTTTACTTTAAAAACGGATGAAATCTGTAGACTAAAAAAAATAAGGTAACATGCGCGTAAACCTTTATGACGTAACAATGCGTGCAATAAAGGCACATCCTGGTACGCGGAACCCCTTTATGATGTAACAATGATTTGAATCAGTGATCAAATTGCGCCTAAAAATTATAGAAAAAACAGGTTCATACAAACAGTGGTCGGTTTTTAAATCTTTACTCCGTTTAAAGATTTTGCTGAAAACAGGACTTTAAACATAAATAAATAGATAATTGGTTATTCGAATCAAAACACATAAACAATAAGTGTACATATCTCCAAGCTTCTTAGTTTGGAAACTAAATCGGGCATTGGAATTAAAAAAGTATTTTCACTAGGTAAAAATTCCATATGAATGATATTTTTAACTCATATGACAATGGCGTCGATCCACCGTGCCACGAAATTCACCATGTTGCATGAAACAATATGCTGATGAACAACATGGCACAAGGTATCAACATTAATGTATACAATATGAAACAACTTTTAACAGTGGGATAAATAACAGGAATAGAAGAGAAAGAAAATGGAAAACAAGGAGGAATATTATAATGAACTGATAAACTCAACATAAATTTGTACATGGTAATAAACATGATAGAACAATCAGTTCAACTCTGTAAACATGAATCACAAGGCGCGGCGGATTTGGAAAGAGGGTCGGGGACAGAGCCGAAAGTTTGGGGGGCTGAATAGATATGCTTGGTTATATTCGCGATTTTTGTGCCCCCCCCCCCCCCTTTACAAGTTACTGAAAAAGTGAGGGACGTTTAAATAATGAAATTAAAAAAAATAATAATAATAATAATAATAATGATAATTAATAATATAATATTTTTCGTGGTCATAATGTTGCCAAATATATATCAAAACAGTTGACATGTTTGTCTTCGAAATCTTGCGTTGCCCGATACATGTCCACATGCATTTCTGTGTACGTTTTCGTGACTCAAAGCTGAATTGGGTTACGCCCTTATCATGTGGGCGATTCCAAAGCCTCACAGCACAAAGTAATAAATTTTAGAATGCCCTTCCACATTACAGTGTCCTATGACCAGATCAATAGGTTAACCCTAAACTATTGTAGGGCATTTGGTAAATTCGTTTGGTTACAGCTATTAGAAATCCGAATGATAAATCAAAATGAACAAAATACAATTATAATAACGAGAACAGCTTATGAGAGTTTTACAGGAATACTTAAAATACCATGAAACTTGATACATTTTTGGAACATGTTACTTCTCGGAGCTCTCCGTTTTTTTTTCATTACAGAGACCTGGATAGCGCATCCTGATTGTGTGGGAAGGCTGGATTCAGGGAGCAGCATGCACTACCAACCTGTCTCTTCCCTGGGAGCAAAATTGCTGACACATGTGTTAGACCAAGCGGGAATTACAGTTTAACAGATGGGATGCAACGCGATGGATAGCTTCTGCACTAAATGTCATAATATTAGTTGGAGAGAGTAGATTCCTCTGAATGGCGATAAGCGAATGAGATATACCCATCCAAAATTAGCGCAGGAATATGTATTAGAACCGCATCGCTAGTTTGGTAAGCTTGAAAGCTTGAGATAACGCTGCTGCTTTGCCAACGAGCTGTTTGTTACAGTAAAACGTATAAATTTCCCCGTGAAAGGACAACCTAAACTGATATTGATGAATCTCCGGTAAATGGCAGTCGGTCAGTCGAGGAGACCCTCTCATAACCAGGAAATCGCTTTCAGAAACGCGACGCTGCTTCTGCGAAAGATCTGTAAAGACGACGGCCACGTTTCAATCTTCGTATATCTTATATAGATGATTGACGTAGGGAATATGATCTTTAATGATCATGCCTTCACAAGAGCCTGAGTGCAGATAAAATAGAACCAAGAATGGCAAAAAAAAAAAAAAAAAAAAAAAAAAAATGGCTTTGGGTTTTTGGAGTTCTTTATGATATCGGTCATAATTTGAACAAAAGGGGGAGGGACTGTATACTTAGGTCAAGTAAACATTGGGTAGGGGAACCCAAGTTCTGAGTCTCCTGTCTTGGAACTCCGGTTGGATGTCTTCCTCCCGGCAGGTCACATGACCAGGTTCCCCTCCAGAATTCACGTTCAGGTCTTAAGCTCTCCCCCTCCTATATTTAGACACATTCTATTGAACAGATGATTAATGGAAAAATGTATGTTTAAATGTTCAAAGATGAAATTGAAACAAACTTGAATTGAATGATAAACGTGATAAATTTATAGGGGAATCCGCATTCCAGAACACCTGTCCTGGAATTCCGGTCGGATATCTTCCTTCCGGGAGGTCACGTGACCCGCATTCCCCTTTCATGGGGCCTCCTTCAAGGAGGCCACTTTTGCTTGATTTTGACTTGATAAATATTGGTGACAAACGTGTAACAAGTACATGTTGTAAATGATGTTTTGATCTGGGAATATCCCAGTAGCAATAAAAGTTGAGAAACGGCAATCATGTTCTGAACTGTATTCATTTCTCGCATATACGATTATTCGAATTAGCGAATAAACGCATTTGCGAAGGATGCAGGTCACAATAGCTAGCCATATTATGGCAAATGCAATGACACGCCTTCCCGTAGGCGGGAAATGGCTGTCCCAGCACAAGGCTGTGATTGTCAGTCACTGCATGGTAAGCGTCGTAATTCAGCGTTCCTAGTGATGGCTAAGCAACAGCTCCGTGGGTTACCGCCCTTACGCGGTAAAGGCCAATGAAACGCGGCGAACGATTTCAGTGTCGTACGCTTACGCGCCACGTATGCGCTTGATTTAGAAGCTTGCATTCATTCTCAACTTAGTACTGGGGATACAAGGACGCTAATTTCCTCCCTCCCACCCATTATAGAATATGACTCTGGTTATTCTAAGAATTTATTACAGTTTAATTACGCTACATCAAGTCTAAAATAATTTTATATGCTCCAACTTCTTAATTTGCTATTGTCCATTTATCAATTAATGTTGCTTGTGAATTCTTTTATGAAGATTATATCGATGTTCTCATTCTTTTGCTATATCTGTGATAGATTACATATTTAGGCCTTTGTTAGAACATAGAGAATAATTTGTTTAATATGCATTATATAGAAATTACTTTATATATTATTAAGAATATACTGGATGACAGGGTAAGGGTGGAGGTATGGTATATGCGCCCCTTTAATTAGTAATGTTGCAAATAACGATATTAAAAATATATAAGGCATATGAAACCAGGAGCTAGGAGTTAGAAAATTACATTTGTCAAACTGAAGTCCTGTTAATGAAAAACTATGGAATTACATGAATCTCATTTCAAATTAATGCAAAAGGATAAAACGACAAAGGACATGATAATAGAACATTGAGAGATTTTTTGATCTGGTTCTTCATTGTGGAATTAGGATGTGTATGGCTGGACATTTGGGCTTATCCCAGTCGGTGAATTTGCATATGATCCGGTTACTTGAAAATAATGCTGTTTTGGTTGGATGGTCGGGCTTGATTTCATTCAAAATGAATGCAGATAGATAACCGATAAGGGATAATACAAAATAAAAAGATTGCTTGGCCTGGTTTATTCATAGTTAAATTGGGCTGTGTATGGCAGAACATTTGGCTTGTTCTAGTCAGTCGAATAGCATATACTCGGTTACTTGAATATTGCTGTTTTGGTTGGATGTTGGTTTGTTCTGGTTGGTTGGTTGGGCTTGTTCGATTCAGTTAGATAAACTTATTTTGGCTGGTTTGTTGGCCTGTTATGGTTGGTGGTTGGGCTTGTGCTTGGTTGTTGGGCCTGTTCTGGTTGGTTGGTTGGGCTTGTTCTGGTTGGTGGCTGGGCTTGTTCTGGTTGGTTGGATTGGTTTCTTTATGATATCGGTCATAATTTGAACAAAAGGGGGAGGGACTGTATACTTAGGTCAAGTAAACATTGGGTAGGGAACCCAAGTTCTGAGTCTCCTGTCTTGAACTCCGGTTGGATGTCTTTCCTCCCGGCAGGTCACATGACCAGGTTCCCTCCCAGAATTCACGTTCAGGTCTTAAAGCTTCTCCCCCTCCTATATTTAGGACACTTTCTATTGAAACAGATGATTAAATGGAAAAATGTATGTTTAAATGTTCAAAGATGGAAATTGAAACAAATTGAATTGAATGATAAACGTGATAATTTATAGGGGAATCCGCATTCCAGGAAACACCTGTCCTGGAATTCCGGTCGGATATCTTCCTTCCGGAGGTCACGTGACCCGCATTCCCCCTTTCATGGGGCCTCCTTCAAGGAGCCACCTTTGCTTGATTTTGACTGATAAATATTGGTACAAACTGATTAACAAGTACATGTTGTAAATGATGTTTTGATCTGGAATATCCCCCAGTAAGCAATAAAATTGAGAAACGGCAATCATGTCTGAACTGTATTCATTCTCGCAATAGGCTTTTATTGGTTCTAAACGACCATAACTAAGGCCTTTAATGTGGGAGGGCCACGAGGCCGACTTTTCTCATATTGGATTTTGCAATAATTGCTCAAACGCCCTTTTTTAAGAAAAAGAAATACATTAGTGACGGAAAAGTAAAAATATTTAAAACTAAAGTTTCAAAATTCACAAAGAAAAGAGGCTTCTTGGACCCTCTGCCTCCTGGGCCCTCGGCCTCCTGGTTATTAGAAAGTACCCCTTTATTAATTCAAAATACTTTTTTGAAACCCCAAATTTTTGGCTCGAGCTTCGCGCTCGCTGATGCCAAATCAAATGCACAATAATAACTCTAAATTTACCTTTAAAAAATTCTAAACCCCAAATTTTCGGCTCGCGCTTCGCGCTCGCTGACACCAAATCAAAATGCACAATAATAGTTCTGAATTTTACCTTAAAAAAATTTTAAACCCCAAATTTTCGGCTCGCGCTTCGCGCTCGCTGATACCAAATCATAATGCACAAATAATAACTCCAATTTTTACCTTTTAAAAATTTTCAGCTCGCGCTTCGCGCTCGCGGATACTAAATTGGTCTATTATACACAATAATCTACCATTTTCTAGTACTAGAAAATGCCCCTTTATTTATTTCATTATAACTTTAAAAACCTCAACATTTCGACTCTCGTTTCGCGCTCGCAGATTCCAATTCAGAAGGGTATATAATCAACACATAAATAGGTTTCTACGCAACATACATTGTCTTAGGGTATAGAAACTATGTAACTTTTGTGATAATTGAAAAAAAATGTGGAATTTCATGTACAATATGAATTAGAAGAACCCCCTCCCCTTCCCCTGACGGCGATAAAAATTTCCTTGCGCCCCCCTATTGGGAAATCCTGGATACGCCCCTGCTTTATCCAACAGTAGTGTCCTTTGAAAGTGAAAAGTTATAAGATTGTGAAATAAAAACACATCAAGAATCACGATATGAAGGGTGGCCTAGATGGAGCATGATTCAAATAATCTGAAAATAAGCATTATATAACGTTATCATATTTGCAAAATGACGCAAAATATGGGAAAAATGTACAGAGAGAATTTATTTTTCTATTTCGTTTATCTAGGGTGGCCTATCAATAATTATACAATCTAAAACATCAAAGAGAGAATGGGAAAATAGAAGGAAAAAAAAATAAGAAACCTAACCACATTTTTTTGTGGCAATAATATTTGTGATTGACAGAAATTAGACATTTCTTTTTAAATTCATATTCCCTTATATTTGATCATGTTAAAAGTGAGTATTATAACGTTATAGCAAGCAGCAGATTGCGAAATTTCCAACAATAGACAAAACATTTATTTATCTTACAAAGAACTTCTAAAAGCAAAAGCTTAAAATTAAAGGCTCCCTTGGAAATTCAGTATTCGATGTTTGCATGAAAGTATTTCCTCAATCTCTCATTTTCAAATGAAAGTGGTTTTTAACGAGATTTGTAGATAACAATTATCAATATGGATTATATAGTTTATGTATTCTTACGCATTAATTCACCATCTGTTTGATGAGTCTATTTGACGTGTTTTACAGCTTTACATCTGGCTTTTTGACATTTAAAAAAATGTTATCTAGGTTATGCCCTTGAATCAACAGATGTATTCAACATATTATTAAGCATCTTATAAATACGAATATCGAGAATAGAATAATTAATTCTTTTAATTACAGTGAAATAATTGAAATAATTGAATAATTGTAGTGCAATAAATATACTGTTTATGTTAACAGTTAACGAGCAAATCCTTTTATTCTAAATAACTTATGTTATCATGCTTCATCCTCATAAAAATTACCATTTTGATCATAGTTATTAATGTATGATCTCTTTTGAATCACATAATTTAGTAGTCGAGATATAAATGAGTTTCACTGAGCATTTGACAAATTGGGGAAGCGCGACATAGGTCTTGTCTGCTTAGGCCTAGATATCCGAAGCAACCTTTGACCCCGTTCGGGTCATCTGGGGTCGTTTTGCAGTTTTCTCATCACGGATCTAATTTGAAATCAATCAAATGAATTGTTCGTGTCCATCCATGGCTTATGTGCAA